>JBBBDQ010001220.1:1785000-1930000 GCA_037127315.1 Ascarosepion bandense | reverse complement strand
GCTGACCGCCTGCAGTCACTCTTTCACCGGCGTGACGTTGCTTCCCTGTGCCTCTTCTATAAATACTTTCACGGCTTCTGCTCTGATTAACTTAGATCACTGGTGCTCCCTAAGTACGAATTTGCACGAGATACTAGATTAGCACTAGGTCCCACCCTTTTACAGTGAAAGCAAAGAAATGTAACCGCAGTTTCTACTCCAACAGCTTCTTTTCTCGCACTTCCCGCCTGTGGAATTCCCTTTAGCATGCTTGCTTCCCCGACGGCTACAACCTCCAGGAGTTTAAATATAAGGTCAATAGACACCTCCTAACACACTAACTCGCACCCATTCTCTGAAACACTCTTCCTATGTACCTCCTTACTCGTCTATCACCCTCCTTCTGACATTTCCTATATCCAATCGCTCGATGTAACCCCCTGCGCTATAGTGGCAGTGGAATGCCTTGCTTGAGGTGATATGATTAAAAAAAAAGTATTTATGTATTCACAGGTGGAAGATGAAATAGACGAAAACTAATACTAGTGATTTTCTAAGCAGCGCTTAGAGTTGTCACAAAACCGAAAGCACCTACCTAGGATCGAACTCACTACACAAGTAGTAACGATTCAAGCGAGTCAAGTTTTTTTAACCATTACATCACGTCTTGCTGCTTTCGAAAACTTAAACTAAACATTTTTACAATAAAGTATTCGGACAAAATCGAACGATTACACGTTCACCTACTGCTATAATGACAAATGCAAAAACTTATTAAATCTTATACAAATGTCTTCTCTATCTTACCATTGAAGGTCCTGACATGTAGATATAAATCCTATTTTAATCCTTCTAGAATTCTTATCATTATCTTGTACATTTTCTCAACGGTAAGGATATACAGATATTGATTACTTACATTCAAGGCTTCATCTTCCGAAACTTCAGGCATGTGAAAATGAAAATTAAGCCATAAATACCCTTTATAATACTTATATATCTAAACTTATTTATAAATGGAACTTTGTCTCTGTGTGTGTGTCTGTACGTGTGTGTGTGTGTCCGTTACCTATAGACTCCTAAAAAGGCTGAACCGATTTTCTTGAAAATTTAAACAGTTGTACTATAAGCGTCTGTGAGTGTTCTTAGCTAGGTTTTATCTCGAGGTACTCCCGATAAATATCGAAAATCGATAATCGAAAAAATCGAGTTATAGAAGGAGCAGTCCGATTTTAAGCAAATTTGATACACTCATAGACAAAGAAATAAGAAAAGATAGTCAGAAGTTTCAAGGTTGCAGTTCTTACAACAGTGCAGAAAATCGATAATATATATATATATATATATATATATATATATATATATATATATAAACGTCAAAATGTTTGTGTGTGTGTCTGTTTATCTGGCTGGATGTCTGAATTTTTTAACCCTTTTATTTTAGTTTTTGCTTCGGGTTTGGCTCTAAGTAGGTATAATTGTAGTTCTTAGTCTCAGCCATGATACTATTTACTCAGAGGACTTATTTAGCCTTCAAAATTCAATTTACAACGAAAAGCCTACTTGATATCGATACCAGGAAATCAAAATTTGACTTTTATCCATTCATTTTTCTTTCAGCTTACGATTTCGCTTTAACTGGAAACAACAATTGCTTTTAGTCTTTCGTGCCAACGTCCAAAGAGTGTGAGCTCCAGGACCATGAATTAATTTTAAAGCTTTCACTATACCCGAGCAACGCCGGGCTATACGTACATACATGATTTATACATAATGATTAATTCTTACGGTTTAACAATTTCATATGAAAGTGGTTGAAATTTAGACTCATTTTTCCGTTTTTTCCGGAAGCGATAACTAATATTCTTTCCGTATATAGAAATGAAACTTTCAAGGTCCGAATATGCCAACAGTTCAGCAGGTTTCGATCAGTAAACTTCTCTCGCAAGGATAGCCTTTGATCTGGACGATCAAGTAATGTCTGTATTGTGATTCAACAGTCTTTATTTGAGGAAATTCTAAGCAAATTGCACGAGAACGAGCCAAACATTTCAATACATGACACACTTCGACCTTAAAACACCTAGAAAACTGCTTAAATTTACTCATCTGACTACTTTTACCTTAATCAAATAGGTGCTCTCAGCTTGTCATGAAAGTGTACACTTGCTTCCTTGTACTTTGTTCTTTCAGGAGGTAGGCGATCATGTCCTTCCACGTCTCTCTATCCCTGGTGGCTCTCAGCAAGCTTTCTCCTTTTACACCACGTAACCCTCGTTCCGACATCCAAATGGTCAGGCCAATCAAGTACTTTACACACTGTTTTCCCCTGTCTCTCTTTCCCTGTATCTGGCCTGTTAGTATCAGATTCTTTAAGCCCTCCTTCCTCATTGCATGTCCCAGAAACTTTAGCTGTATCTTCCTGGTGCTCAGGATTAATTTCCTTTTCGTTTTCATTATTTCCAAAACCTCATCGTTGCTCACATGTTCGGTTCACGATATCCGCAGCATTCTTCTGTCGAACCACATTTCAGTTGCTTCAAGTTTTCCTTTATCTTTGATGATATTGAAAAACTGACATCACATAGCAATCTAGTACTATCTATCTATCTATCTATCTATCTATCTATCTATCTATCTATCTATCTCAGTCTGTTCATATCTATCTATCTATCTATCTATCTATCTATCTATCTATCTATCTCAGTCTGTTCATATCTACCTATCTATCTATCTATCTATCTGGTGCAAGTATATTTTCTTCTAGCTGCATTGTTCTTTCGGGACGTAGGCAATCATGGCCTTCAATGTCTCCCCATCCTTGATGGCTCTTAGCACACTTTCTCCTGTAACATCTTGCAACCTCTGTTCTGTCATCCACCTGCTCAGGTCCTTCAAATATGTCATCCGATGCTTTCCTTTGTCTCTTTCCCCCTCTATCTGGCCTGTTAGTATCAGGTTCTCTAAGCTTTCCTCCGTCAATTCGTGTCCAAGAAACTTCAGTTGTCTCTTCCTGATACTCAATATTAATTTTCCTTTCGTTTCCATCCTTTCCAACACCTCATCATTGCTCACAGGCTCAGTCCATGATATCCGCAGTATACTTCAGTTGCTTTATGATTTTCCTTCATCTTTAAAGCTTTTGTCCAGCATTCACTGCCATATTGAAGAACTGACAGCACATAGTAATCTAGTACTCTCTTCTTTGTTTCTAGTGAACGGTTCCTTAATACTTTACTCAGCTTCTGGAAGGCGTCCTTCGCCATGCTAATTCGCCTTTGAATCTCTGTGTCGCATTTCCGTCTTCTGTTAGAACACATCCAAGGTATTTATATTTTTGTACTTGCTTGATTTTAGAGTCCCTCACCTGTAATTGGCATTTTGTGTTGCCCTTTTTGCTTATCACCATGCATTCGATTTTCTTGCAGCTTACTTGTAGTCCTTTCTTGTTATTCTCTTCAGCTACCTTCTGTAGGAGGTCTTGTAGTTTTCTTTCCGTGTCTGCAATCAGAACTGTATTAACTGCATGTTGTTCAAATTGTAGCCTCCGATGACAAATCCTAGCATAGCATCTAGTGTCCTTAGAGTAGTCTCGCTGTAAATGTTGAATAGATCCATTAAAAAACACATCCTTGTTTTACGCCCCTTTGTATCATTGTATATCTGCTGAATTCGTTACCTGTCCGTAGGCGGTTTGTTATGAGTAGAAATTCTTGATTACTCTTATGCCTTCCTTAATTATGTCGAGGCTGTTGTGTACCTCCATCAGTTCTTTGTGGCGTATTTTGTCGAACGCATTCGCATAAGCGATAAAACATAGGTACACATCCTTCTTCATTTGTACTGCCCTTTCGGCGAGCATCGTTATCATAAAGATGGTGTTCATTGTTCCAGTGTCTTTGACGAACCCGCACGGTTCTTGTCCTATCTCTGGCCTAATTTTGCTTCTCGCTCAATTCATCAGGATTCGGATGATCAGTTTTGTAATGTGGCTCATTAAATTGATTGTTCGATGGAATTTGCACCTGGCTTCTTAGACAGTGCTATGAAATCGACTTGCTTAGGTCGTCTGGTATTACACCACTCTTATAAATTTCATTTATTATTTCTGTAGTTCTCTCTACGACGAATTCATTCTCTATTACAATGCCGTTTTGGCCAGCTGCTTTGTTTCTATTCAGTTTGGCCATTGCAGCTTCTACTTCGGACTTTAATATTTCCGGTCTGTCCTCATCTTTGTGTATTATCGGTTGTTCTCTTTTGTCGTGGAAATGATCTTATATATATTCTTTCCATTGATGGAGTATTTCTTTTTTCTTAAATATGATCGTTCCGTCCTTGGATTTTTTACATCCTGTTAAGGAGTAGGTTTTTTGTTTTGTCAGTTCTCTTATTTCTGTAGGCATGTCTGCTTTATCTCTTATTTCTTTAGACATGTCTGCTTTATTAGTAATCTTCAATCTCTCTACTTCTGCACATTTATTGTTGAGCCATTCCTCTTTAGCCTGCCTTAATTTGCTCTTTTTTTCTTGTGTAGTTTACTGTATCCCATTCTATGTCTTAGCATCATCTTCCGTCTTCTTTTGCATCATGTCGAGAAACTCTTCAGCCATCCACTCGTTTCTTCTGCGTCTGATTCTCTTTGGGGCAATGTTGTTTACTGATGTTACCTTTGCTTTCTTTAATGAGTCCCATTTTGAGTTTCCTTTTCCAATTTTTTCTTCGTGTTTGTTTTTCACGCTGTTAGTGTTATTCTTTTTGCAAGTTAAATTAAATCACGAGCGTGTTGTATTGCAGTCTTGGTGCTGCACTAGGCTTTTGATTCTCCGGAGTTTGACCCTTAGTTTGCAGATTACTGGGAGGTGGTCATTTTCACAGTTAGCACTTGGATAGGTTTTGCATTGAACCATTTCATTTCTGAATCTCCTGTTTATGGTTATATAGTCTATTTGGTTACCGCGACGTAATCATTACTAACGGTAAAACGTTGGTTCCCTGTAATCATATTCGACGAAAATGACAATGATTAGCACCGAGTAAAAAGAAAAGCAAATTAAGATTCAAAGTACACACGAAAAAAAAAAACAGTTTTCGTTTGGCGGGATATGAATAGTGACATTCGTTATGAAACGATAAATTAAAATGAAAGCGAAATATTATCACCAAACGAACAAATATTCGCAAAAAAAGTATATAATGAATGAATCGTAAAGGCATATTGCTTTAACAAGATAATGCAAGACCGCATATTGATCGATTCACTCTGAAAAAGATTATAACACGAAATATGAAAGATTTAATTACTATTTCTTACTCTTTTGGGCTTCCATCTTTCTATCGCCTTTTCACATCATTGCAGCATATTTGAAGGGAAAATAGTTTTATAAGTATATTGGGTGTTTTTTAATCGAAACCTTAAGTATTTAACGCCCGAGGTATTAAAATATTGCATAATATATGGGATTATATTATCAACAATATTATCTTAAATAAATATATAAATTAATATTAAAGAAGTAATTATCCCTTCTCCATCTTCAAATACGGTAGGATCTAATCTTTCGACACACTACTGAAAAGTGGGGGGCTGATAATTGGTGAAGTAATTTGTTAACATGATCAAAATTCTATTAGTTTTAGGCTGCATCTAGTATTTATTATTCAGTGATGTTTTGGAATCTTAATATTTTAACCCTTTTCCGTTTCAATGTTGATAACTGATATTTGCAGCTATGTTGTTAATAACTAATTAAACATTTCTCATCAGTAATATTTTTGTTAATGGTTAATTCAATTTTATATGCATTTTCTATTTCAATTCAGGATAATATTTATAGATCAATGCAGAAAATAAGTTTTTGTTGGTTGTTTTGCATACACCTTTTCGCTCTTGTTGTTTCGCTATTTGATGTAAATTTGCTCGTGGCAACGTCTGCGCACCGTGAATTCAATCTGTGGTAGTGAACGCTGTCTTCTCATGTTCCGTTCCATCTCTCGATAATAATTCGATAACTTTTATCCAGCTTAAACAAAGAATTTGATACATTTTCATATTGTAGAAAGAATGTTTAAACAGCATCTAATCCTTTTTCCCTATCGCAACATATATATATATATATATATATATATTATGCTCTCATTACGATTGAGCTCTCTGGAGAAGAAAATTAAAAAAAAAAATTTAAAAACAGTTTCCACTTCAGCTATATGCGTGACTCTTCAGAAATGAATTGAGTTCTCTCGCTGACTGGCGTGTGTAAACACTTCTGATATGCAACACGTTAAAATTTCCCTTCTCTGATTCCATGCGCCTATGGCATAGTGGGTAGCGACTTCGACTGAAACCAAATCGGTTGAGTTTTGATCTCGGCCAGAAGCAAGTGGAAGTGTGTATCTACACTGATGAGTTGTGATACAGCGAAACAGGCTTGTATGTGGATGACTAATATATATATATATATATATATATATATACATATATATATATATATTATATCAATATTAAATAAAATAAATATATATATATAATATTGAGTATAATTCCCAAGAAATTTAAAAATTAATAAGAAAATAATTATATATATATATATATATATATAGTAATATTAATTATAGTAATAATACCAATAGCAACAGAACTCATTCTGTCAAGACTAGCAATAATTAAACTACAAATGAGATCGTCTTGAAACCCACCAGGAACTTACCCGGAGGGAAAAGAAGGAGAAGAAAAAAAGAAACAAACGAAATACCTGAACAAAACGTCAAGCATCCGTGAGAATGAAAAAAAAACCCCAAGACGAAAACCTTAACAATAAAGAGCTCAATACGAAAGCAGAGTACACAAAGTACTCAAAGCGAAAGTAGAGCAAACAAAATCGAAAATCTAAGAGTGAGCCAATAACCTACTACGGTTTTGCTTCACAGCTGTTAAGCGAATATATATATATGTATATATATATATTTTAAATCAGATACTTTAATCCAAGTGAAAAAAGCAGGAAGGTAAATTCCAAAAACCCGATCCTAGTTAATATTAAAAATTTTATTTTAATATTAAAATATTATATATATATATATATATATATATATATATATATATATATATATATAAGGAGTATCCTGTACATACAGTGGTAGGATAACTCTCTAAGAGAGCTCTAAATATATATGTATTAAATTTATATAGAGCAAATATAAAAAATAATTAAGGTAGACACGTTATTTCATGGTAAATCGGAAGTTAGGCCTATTTCAGGCGAACCATCATCAGCTTCCGTCTTTATTATACAGAAGATTTACGCGAATAATGTAAAATTTTTGTGTAAAATCTTCTGTACAATAAAGACGGAAGCTGATGATGGCTCGCCTGAAATAGGCCTTTACCCTCGATTTACCATGAAATAACGTATCTGCCGTATTTTTTCTTATATATATATGCGTGTGTGCGTATTATCATTTTTGTGAAAACTTGTTATATTTTCTGTGAATTTATTCTCAATATTAAAGATAAATTAAATGGTAGATATAAACAATGTGGATATGAAATTCAACATTCAAGGTGACAGTCAGTGTTCAAACAAATCATTTCAAATTGTTGGTTGTTCATAACCAGTTTCGTTAATCTTCGTTAATTTTCGTAATATAAAACAGAATATCTACTTTAATACGAGTATCGATCAAAAATAATGTTCCAACAAATCAGTTCAAATTGTCGGTTGTTTATAACCAGTTTCGTTAATCTTCGTTAATTTCCGTAATATAAAACAGAATATCTACTTTAATACGAGTATCGATCAAAAATAATGTTCAAACAAATCATTTCAAATTATCGGTTGTTTATAACCAAGTTTCGTTAATCTTCGTTAATATATATATATATATATATATATATATAGTAATCTATGTATATATATATACATAGTCATCTGTCTGTTTCGCTGTGATACAGCGAAACAGACAGATCTGTTTCGCTGTATCACAGCTCATCAGTACGGTTAGACTCCGATCGCTTCCTAAATATATATATATATATATATTAATATAGATAGGTGTGAGTTTGTAACCCTGGGTTTCACGCTTTTGCGATATATATATATATATATATACGCTATTTACGCGTCACTCTCGGCTACTGGTGTGTGCTTACATAGTGTATATACCACAATAAAAAATCTACGTTCCTCCATCGAGCGCCCATAGATTAGTAGTAGAATCGGCGAGTGATGTTAATTCGGTCGGGTTTCAATCCTGGCTAGAGGCAATCGGACGTCTAACCGTACTGAATAAGCTGCGATACAGCAAAAGAAGACTATCTGCAGATGACTATATATATATATATATATTAGTCATCCCCATACTAGCCTCTTAAGATGTATCACAGCTCATCAGTGTGGCTAGACACCTGTATCGTCTCGTGTATTGGCTACATGTAGATGAGGTTAATATGTGTTTCAAGTTTTTTGGTTGGCGTTTGCTTTTAATTATTTTGGTCGTTTTAAATATATTTTTCATTTTATCATTTTTGTTTAGTAGGTCTAAATTTTTTTTTAAATTCTTTGTATAATTCTAGGTTATTCCTGTTGCATGCTGAGACATATGCTAGAGTCTGTTCCATGTTGCATTTCTTTCGGTTTCGTAATTCGTCTACAGGTGTCTTTTTCTGCTCGTTCAAAATCTTTGTTTATAAGTGTTGTGGGGTAGCCTTTCTACGTCTCCACACACACACACACACACACACACGGACACACAACACGCGCACGGAATGATCAGATATACTAATCGGACCGGGTGCGTTCACACATATCCGTGCACACAAACACAATTATGTACACATACTAGCAAGAACGAATGTAGTGACAAACACACGAAATCCTACATGACACAGGAATTGTAAATATGTGTATATATATATGTGTGTGTGCGTGTGTGTGTGTGTGTGTGTGTGTGTCTGTATATATAAATTAAAAAAACAAAACATAAAAACAAAATATCCTCCACCCGATATTTGACTTACCTTAAATTATTTTACTACTCCTTAAAGTAGAAAAATACTCCCTCACGAGTATAAGATATGAACTACTATCACGCAAAAACAAGGAGATGACTAACATAGACTCTCTGCCTGAAGAAGGTCACGTAACCAGAAACAATATTTTTTTTTTAATCATATGACCCCAAGCAAGGCATTCCACTGCAACTATAGCGCAGGGAGTTACATAGAGCGGTTGGATATAGGAAATGTCAGGAAGAGGGTGATAGACGAGTTAAGATGTACATAGGGAGAGTGTTGGAGAGAATGGGTGCGAGTTAGTGTGTTAGGAGGTGTCTATTGACTTTACATTTAAACTCCTGGAGATTGTAGCCGTCGGGGAAGCAATTATGTGGAAAGGAATTCCACAGGCGTGAAGTGCGAGAAAAGAAGCTGTTGGAGTAGAAATTGCGGTTACATTTCATCGGTTTCACTGTAAAAGGGTGGGACCTAGTTGCCATTCTAGTATCTCGTGCAAATTCTCACCTCGGGGGCACCATTGTTTTAAGTTCATCAGAGCAGAAACCGTGAAAGTATTTATAGAAGAGGCAGAGGGAAGCCACGTCACGCCGGTGAGAGAGTAACTGCAGGCGGTCATCTAAGTCGGTATCGATCACATTACAAGTCGCTATCGATTACAGTTGTAGCAGAATATAAAATTAAAAAAATAAAATATATTTTAAAAAGAACACTTGCAATTTTTGTTTTTATTTCAAATATACACTTTTCTCTTGTTGGAACCACTGTAACATCACCCCCCCTCTCTCTCTCTCTCTCTCTCTCTATATATATATATATATATATATATATATATATATCCGCAGACAGATCTGTTTCGCTGTATCACAGCTCATCAGTACGGTTAAACAGCCGAGTGATTTTTTTTACCCAGGATTGAAATCCAACCGAATTGGCGTCAGTCAGCGATTGCACCTCTGAGCTACGCGCGTTCGGTAGAAGGAGGCAGACTTTTTAGCAGTACTTTCTGTGGTAGACTGGTTGCAAACCAAGGCTACAGAACCCAGTATGTCCTGCTATTTAGCTAAAGGTTAAAGAGATGGATTATTATCTTTCCCAAGAGTATTTGCGCGTAAATGAATGTAACAAAGTCAACTTGAATTCGAACTCGTCTCTCCAATTTTTCGTTGCGAGCCGATATCCATTGCACCCCGATGCAAATATGTTTTTTTACAAATTATATTTCCAGGGAAAGAGCATTCAGTGTGGATATAAGAATTTTCTTCTTTCAATACAATCAGCAGATTAAATTTTGTAGATTTGCTTGAGATGTAAATCTGATTGCCATTCTGATGCAAGTTTTCATTTTACGAATAAAAACCAAATCTCTATCCTATTCCCCCAATTAGTCCCAATAAAAATTAAAAAGAATTTTTTTTTAAGTAGGCCAAGCAGTGACTTCCCCATCACCTACCACTACTAACCAAAGGGTCAAGCCACGTACCTCCCATTACCAAGGAGGAATTACTACTAACCCCTTCTCCCAGCCCAACCCAATGAAAACTAATACATCCCAACCCCTTCCTTTACCTAAATTAACCTCTGGGCTTAGAATTGTCTTCATTCTCTATTCAGAAGGGGTTGAAGAATGTAGGCCTTAAAATGACATGTTGAAAATGGCTATTTCTCCACTAAGTTTTATCTGAATTTACAGATAAATAAAGATATATATATATATATATATATATATATATATATATATATATAAGCGTGTGTGTGTGTGTGTGTGTGTGTACAGTACTGTGCAAAAGTATTAGGACAAGAACTATTTTATATTTTATGAGGCATATTGACAGACAATAAACAATTTAATTACAGTAATTTTATTTGATATACTCAAAAGATGCTTTAACAAGAAAAAAAATACTTGTCACAAAATATACTTAATATTTAGTATAATAGCCTTTCGCTCTGAAATAATAAAATAATTGCGACAATTTACCAATCGCACCTTATATATATATATATATATATATATATATATATATATATATATATATATATAGTGTACTGCGAAAAAATATTATGAGGCATATTGACAAAAAATAAACAATTTAATTAAAGTAATTTTTTTGATTACTTCAACAAATGCTTTAACAAGAAAAAGTACTTCTTACAAAGGTTTGGAGTATGCTCACGGTAATTGTCTTGTTGATAAATAAATCCTTGTCCTAATAAATTTGCACTCTACGGTAGTGTGCAAAAGTGTTAGAACAGATGTGATTTTGAACTATATTTTGATGCCTCACAAAAGATAAATTAGTTCTTGTCCTAATATCTTTGCACAGTACTGCATATATATATATATATATATATATATATATATATATATATTTTGAACATGTACAGAATTTATATATATATATATATATATATATATATATATATATATATATATTATTAAATTATTATTTTAGAACATGTACAGAATTTTTTTATATATCCACTACAAATAATACATTTGTTTCGACATTGAACGGACTCCCACTATAAACTGGAAAAGAATGAATAACCTGCTATAATATAAAAATATTCTGTACATGTTCTAAAATATAATTTATAAAAAATATTCACAGCTCTATATATTATATATCGAGCACTGTTTTAAATTAATGTTTTGGACGTTGTAAAAAACTTTTCTTCGTTCTGTATTCACTCTGATGTATATATATATATATATATATATATATATATAGAGAGAGAGAGAGAGAGAGAGAGAGAGAGACGGAGGAAGGGAGGGATAGATAGATAGATAGATTGAAATAGGGATGAAAAAAACGATAGATTTATGCGACAGAAACAAAACTTAATTAATCTTGGTGACCGTTGACCGAGCATTTGTATCCGAAACAGCTTTCTGGTATAAAGGAAACTATACAATTTATAGGTGGCATAATTTAAAATATACCCGCGAGAAAACTGTTAATCTATCCTATACTCTAACCATTACTAAATTTTGAAATTTTTACGTAGAAAATAAATCCATTGAAGATTGTTTCTTTTCTTTATTTCGTCTGAAGTAAACATGTTTGTTTAAAGCTTATGTTTCTGAAGAAATAAAATATCCGTTTTGCTCATGGCTGACCATAAGGAAGATAGTGAAAAAGAAAATCAATATTTCTTTGAAAACATACTAATTTGATTAAAGCCAGAATCTTTTGTTTCAAGAGTATGACTGGTTGGTACAGAAACATAACACGATGAGCCGAGATATCCAACTGTGAAAACCATTTATATTGACAGTATTAAGAGAGAAGCACGACTTTGTTAAAATACACGTCATCAGTATAATACAGAAATTACAAAAGGGTCTGTTTTATTGAAACCTGCAATTTTCAAACCGGTCTGCGGTTTACAAGTGGCCTATTTGATCGTCGAAAGAATTGTGTTTCCTACTGACATTTGAATATAGAAAGGAAAAGCAAATGAATCATTTGAACAAGACCGCTACGGACTAAACCCGAATCCCCAGACCTGTGTGAGTAAATCTGATTGGAGGCACCGGGAAGTGTTTTCTGACTGATATATCCCGGAAAGGAATATCAGGGAAAAGAACAGTGTAAGAATAATACTTAACACTGAAGATAGATTAGAAAAGATTTATTATACAACAGTACAATAAACCAATAGACGTACAAGAACAATCAACGAATAGTAACAGGTATAACGACCAAGTAGCAAATGTCTCCGCCTATGATGTATGCGTCCGTCTAGTGACGTATGCAATATTTATTCGCCTTCCCACTCAAGACAAAATGTGGCACAAGGCTTTTTAAAGTAGGATCCGTCGGGCCGTATAGCCCGGCCAAAGATTTCTGTCTAATTTACCCCAGTCGTGACTCCACCCTTCGGCGTAGTTACGACTGGGTCAATGCTCTCCGCCCGAAGGCAGAAGGCTCGACAGTGCGCAAAGCTGTCAACCACGAGCGTTGCCCGTCTAGTGACGTATGCTGTATTTACCAACCTTCCCACGCAAGGCTAGATGTGACACAAGGTCTATTTATTGTGGGTCTTCCCGGCCATATAGCCAGACCAAAAAATGTCTGTCTATTTTTCCACAGTCGTGATTCTACCCTTCGGCAGAACCACGACTGGGTTAGCGCTGTCTGCTCGGAAGCAGAGAGCGCTCTCTACCCGAAGGCAGAGGGCTGACAGTGTCATAGCGTCGTCAGACTAGTGACGATGACGGTATTTACCAACCTTCCGACGCAATGCTAGATGTGACACAAGGTATATTTATTGTGGGTCTTCCCGGCCATATAGCCAGGCCAAAAAAATGTCTGTCTATTTTTCCCCAGTCGTGATTCTACCCTTCGGCGGAACCACGACTGGGTTAGCGCTCTCTGCTCGGAAGCAGAGAGCGCTCTCTACCCGAAGGCAGAGTGCTGACTGTGTCATAGAGTCGTCAGTTTAGTGACGAATGCATTATTTAGCTGTCCCTCCCAGTAAGGGCAACAAATGACACATGGTAAGTTTATAACTGGGCTTTCCGGGCTATATGGCCCAGCCAAAAACTGTCTGTCTAATATTCCCCAGTCGTGATTCTACCCTTCGGCGGAACCACGACAGTGTTATTGCTCTCTGCTCGGAAGCAGAGTGCGCCCTCCACCCGAAGGCAGAGGGCTGACAGTGTCATAGATCTGTCTAGTGACGAATGCTGACGTATGCCCCTAGTCACAATCTTTTATAGACTAGACCATATCCATTACGGAGTAGGATAGAATGTTTCTCTACAACAGTGACCCTCGCTATCTTATCAACATTTCATTTTTCTACCTTCATTTATATACCTTACAAATTAAAGTAAGCGCAACTGACTGTTCAAAATATGAAACACTAGCAGTATAGCCCGGCGTTGCTCGGGTGTAATGAAAACATTTATATATATATTATCGATTTTCTGCACTATTGTAAGAACTGAAACCTTGAAACTTCTGGATATCGTTTCTTATGTCTTTGTCTATGAGTGTATCAAATTTGCTTAAAATCGGACCACTCCTTCTATAACCCAATTTTTTCGATTATCGATTTTCGATATTTATCGGGGGTGTCTCGACACAAAACCTAGCTAAGAACACTCGCAGATGCTTATAGTACAACTGTAAATTTTCAAGAAAATCGGTTCAGTTGTTTCGGAGTCTATAGGTAACGGATATACACACACACACAGACAGACACACACACAGAGACAAAGTTGCATTTATAAATAAGTTTAGATAGATTTTGTGGATATTAATGGCATTCTAGGGTCCTCTTAGTCACTAACAAGCAGTAGTATGTAAAATTCACTATCCATAATGTTGAATGTGTTAAAAAATTCAACTATTTAACAAGAAAAATGGCAACGTAGTCGCTAAAACTAGCAATTGACATTGTTGATTCATTCAAGATGGAAGCCTCTATTTATGACAAATTTCTAATTTTTATTTAAATTCGTTGTATTAATTTACAATTACTGTAGTTGAATTGTTCACCTATATTCCATATAACCCACGATTTATACAGAATTAGTTTGCAATGACTTTTGAATCTTTATGAATACTACCTTATGAAAATTGGGTTGTAGTAGTGTGAAGGGGCCTTAACATAGATTCGGGAGCCTCGTGTTATAGATTCGGGAACCCCGCATCATATATTCGGTAGAGGCGTATCATAGATTTGAGGGGTGCACATGTTGGCCCTTTGCCGGTCCTGCATTTAGTTTCCTGCTTCTTCTTTTTCAAAACTATTCCAAGAAGCTTAAGAATCTGAAGAGATAATCCGAATCTGTTTTCTAAATAAGAAAGAAGCTTACTTCCTGGTAGCGTGTCTGCATCACATTCAAGTGACCACGATTTCAAATGATTATTTGAAATCGTGGTCACTTAAATAAGTTTAGATAAATTTAATAAACTTTTCTCAGTGAAACACAAATCCAGTGATATAAGAGTAGTAAAGACAGATAGGTATAATGCCTTCATCATCTAAAAGACTGGCGCGCCATAATCTTACTACACTTATATCCTTTGTCTGTGTGTGTGTGTGTGTCCGTTACCTATAGATTCCAAAACGGCTAAACCGTTTTTCTTGAAACTTTACATAGTTGTATTATAAGCGTCTGCGAGTGTTCTTAGCTAGGTTTTGTGTCGAGATACCCCCGATAAATATCGAAAATCGATAATCGAAAAGTCGGGTTATAGAAGGAGTGGTCCGATTTTAATCAAATTTGATACACTCATAGACAAAGACATAAGAAACGATATTCAGAAGTTTCAAGGTTTCAGTTCTTACAATAGTGCTGGAAATCGATAATATATACCGGGTCTGATCAAAATCAGTTTTTCAGCCCTTTTATTTTAGTTTTTGCTTCGGGTTTGGCTCTAAGTAGGTATAATTGTAGTTCTTAGTCTCAGCCATGATACCATTTACTCAGAGGAATTATTTAGCCTTCAAAATTCAGTTTACGACGAAATATCTTATTTGATATCGATGCCAGGAAATCAAAATTTGACTCACATCCATTCATTTTTCTTTCAATCTACGATTTCGCTTTAACTGGAAACAACTATTGCTTTTTAGTCTTTCGTGCCAACGTCCAAAGAGTGTGAGCTCCAGGACCATGGATTAAGTTTAAAGCTTTCATTAAACCTGAGCAACGCCGAGCTATACTGCTAGTAGAATTATAATTTCGAATTCTGAATTCAAAACAGGTCCGCAGTTTGCACTTGCTGCAATATAATTCTTCATTTGTCATTTGGTTATTCTCAGTGGAATATCAAGTATCTCGTTTTTTATGGATGGTTTTCTTCTAAAACCACAAAAATGATTAATTGTTTTTTTCAGATGCAATATGGAGATTAATGGATGACGGGATAAGCCGTAGAACAAGAACAAATCAAAGATTTATTAATGTAAATGAAAACTTGTAAATCATTCCCGATTTAATGAAACAGACAAATTTAATTAATGGTCATACCTTCTAATAAAACTGGTTTTCCCTTGAATAATACTCATATTTTTGTTTACAATAAACATCATCCACAAGGCAAGTGACAGTGTGAGAAAATATCCTTTAAAATATTTCAGTGTTATGGTGAAACACACCTATTCCTCAGATAATGGACTCTCCCTTCTGTATTGATAAGAGTTAACAGGAATTTCTTAGAAGTACTTGAGAAGTTCATGGGAGTTCTTTAGACTTCTATCAGAGTTCAGTAGAACTACTAGTTAGTTCCAGTTTGGACATAGTTGGACTAAGGCTGTTGATATTAGTTGGCAGTTAGCCGAATACTAAGGAGTCAGCTTTCAGTAGAAGATTACCAAGTTCCTAACATTTTGGGTATGTTAAGTCGATAAGCAACCGACATTGCACGATTATAACCTTCAGAGCGAAAACTACTCCACAACATTCAGAGAAAATAAATTTTCCTGCGGGTCATTTCGGCCTATTTTTGTGACGTTGGTGACACTTAGGTATCGTAATACAACGTTTATTTTAATTTGGATTTCTGAAAGAAACCTATTTCTCTTGAGTGAAATATGTTACCTTGAACGACGGAAGTAATTGACAGATACATCCGGTCATAGGTAAGGTAAACAAAAAGTGAGAACCGGCTTGAAGAGCGGTGACCCAGTACTCATGTGGTTGACAGGTATATCCAGGTGCAGATAAAAGTAAACAAGGGACAAGTGTTTTACAGATATCCGGATGTAGATGATGTGATTAAAGTGCCAAGAAAAAAAAAGAAAGAGAGACAATCGGCTTGAAAAGCAAAAGACCATCACTTGCGATCAACAAATACATCCTGTCGTAGATAATGTCAACAAATCTTTAACCAGAAAAAGCAAAAATGGGTGGGTGTTTTAAGACTATATGAAATCTAAAATTTTTTGCTGATGAGTCTCGCCGGCTTCCGACTCCTGAAAGCTCCTTTGTATGTGCGTTCCCTCTCCGGCTGCCCTCCTCCTCCCCCACACAATTGTCACCGACGAAGAATAAAAATATAAGATTATATTTTATATATACTTGTTCTTCGTTGTTTGTCTAGATCCAGAAGCAGTATATTACAGTAAGATTGAACGGGTGAAGAGGCTCATCCCTTGTTTCCTGTTTAGGATGTGGTTTCCGGCTTTCTCTTTTCCAATCTTTTACTCTTTTTAATCTTTTACCCTTTTTTTTTCAGTTGGAGTAGATAGACTAAACTATCGCCCGGTTCACACTCCACCCACGTCTATTGAACGGGTGAAGAGGCTCATCCCTTGTTTCTTGTTTAGGATGTGGTTTCCGTCTTTCTCTTTTCCAATCTTTTACTCTTTTTAATCTTTTACTCTTTCTTTTTTTCAGTTGGAGTAGATAGACTAAACTATCGCCCGGTTCACACTCCCCCACGTCTATTGAACGGGTGAAGAGGCTCATCCCTTGTTTCCTGTTTAGGATGTGGTTTCCGGCTTTTTCTTTTCCAATCTTTTCACTCTTACGTAGCCCCCTGCACATCAGTGGCGTTACCGCCGTACTCGGTGTGATATGATTAAAAACAAAGAGGACTCACTAAAAAAAAGGAATTCTCTGACAAGCCGAAATAGAAACACAATTATTTTCTTGCTGATCGATGATTGTTTTAGTAAAAATGCGTAAGGTTCCTTTTTCTGCTATCTGAATTTCCTTACGACACTTAAACAAAATACGGCATTTAACTGATAAAGAGCTGAGTAAACGTCACAAACACTTCACAGATTTTCCTAACAATGCGCCAAAATTTCTTTTAGGAATTTCTGTGTTAATCCAATGAAAAATGATTCTCCTTGTCACTTATTTTCGAGAAGAAAAATGGTAATTCCAGAAGTTTGCTAGTGTATAATTTTCTGAGAAAAAACATGTCTTTGTTTCGAAGATAAAAAGTTATATATAAGATGATATACGGGTGCACAGAGTAAAACACACGGTAATGAGGTGTGATGTAAAACGTTTAGTTGATAAGACGATTTGTCTCTCATCGAGAAGTTTCTATAGACGGATAGACCCGAGGAAATGGAAATGGAGGTTCTTGTAACAATACAATGAAAGCGACTTCGAAGATATTTGTTACAATACTTTTCTTGGGTGGAAAATAAGTTGCAATTCGCGAAAGTTGCAGAAGAAAAATAGCGTTGCCGTGGAAAAATGTCTAACTGGTAATTCACACAGATCAGTGCAACTGACGTGGCTTCAGGGTTATTTGTTGTTCACAGCCTATGATTTTTTTTTCAAGAAGTTAAAATTCAGAAATTAAAATTCAGTTAAATTTTTAATTTCATTTTTTAAAATTTAAGCATTATAAATATTAGTAATTTTTGACTGCTATTATTTACCATCGAAATTTCAGGTGAGGGAGGGTGATAGACGAGTTAGGTGGTACATAGGGAGAGTGTTGGAGGGAATGGGTGCGAGTTAGTGTGTTAGGAGGTGTCTATTGACCTTACATTTAAACTCCTGGAGATTGTAGCCGTCGGAGAAGCAATCATGCGGAAGGGAATTCCACAGGCGGGAAGTGCGAGAAAAGAAGCTGTTGGAGTAGAAATTGCGGTTCCTTCATTATAAGGAAACATTCGAACCATCACAGGTAATCTCTACTGCTCCCCAAAGCATGGACCAAGCAAGTCTCCCTGAAAGCAATATACTGCGCCTGCTCAGCCTTACCCTATCTTCCGACCAGAACCTATGATTTTTTTTTCAAGAAGTTAAAATTCAGTTAAATTTTTAATTTCATTTTTTTAATTTAAAACATTATAAATATTAGTAATTTTTGACTGCTATTATTTACCATCGTAATTTCAGGTGATTTTTATTGCAACTACCCAGACCTTGATTTTTCGGCCCTGAGTAAACAACATATGGCATGTCGGAGAAACTTGTTCAAAGACAAAATAGGCGAGTATTATTGCAAAACTTTAACTTGATTACGATAGATTAAGCATTTTTCCCCATTGGCAATAAGCAAGGTTCACTCAGTGTAGCTAGAATGTAATTAACGGGTGGGATTAGCAGGGGGTTAATCAGACATAAATGTGTCTCAGCAGGTTTCTGTTACAGGGATTGATTAGTTTTTTTTTTAATCATATCACCCCAAGCAACGCAGTCCACTGCCACTATAGCGCAGGGGGTTACATAGAGCGATTGGGTATATGGAATGTCAGAGGGAGGGTGATAGACGAGTTAGGAGGTACATAGGGAGAGTGTTGGAGGGAATGGGTGCGAGTTAGTGTGTTAGATGTCTATTGACCTTACATTTAAACTCCTGGAGGTTGTAGCCGTCGGGAAAGCAATCATGCGGAAGGGAAGTGCGAGAAAAGAAGCTGTTGGAGTAGAAATTGCGGTTACATTTTCACTATAAAGGGGTGGGATCTAGTTGACAATCTAGTATCTCGTGCAAATTCATACCTAGGGGGCACCAGTGATTTAAGTTCATCCGAACAGAAGCCGTGAAAGTATTTATAGAAGAGGCACAGGGAAGCCACGTCACGCCGGTGAGAGAGATACTGCAGGCGGTCAGCTAAGTCGGTATCGATCACATTACAGATTCTCCGCTGTATTTTGTCAAGAAGCCCGAGGAGAATAGCAGGGGCACCCGTCCAGATGTGGCAGCAGTATTCAATACACGGGTGGACGGTAGATTTATATATGTGCAGGATAGATTCAAGCGGAAAGAATTTCCGGGCCCTGCACAGAGAGCTGACTTTCATAGCAGCGGATTAAGCAATGGATTCGACATAGTCATTTCACTTGAGGTCCGCTGAGAGAGTCAGGCCGAGCAGGCGTAGTGTTTTACTCTCTGGGAGGAAAGCCTGTTCCATGCTAATGCGGGGGGGGGGGGGGCAGGTGCGGTTGTCTGTGGTGGTTAATTGACAGCAGCTTCGTTTTTGGAAGAATTGAATTTTACGACAAAGACGTGTATATATGTAACACATTCAGGCCGGGCTGGCAACCCTCAGGTCAGTTCCTGGTCGAGACGGCACCAAATATGTATAATCCGTCATGCCCGGGCTGGCCGTCCAATGTGACGCTCGTTCTCGCCGACGGTCATGACGATCCCAGTTGTGACACTGCCACCCGGCTGGCCGGTTGTTTTGGTTGCTGTTGCTGGTCGTGACGTTCTCGTCCGAGGATGTCGCCACAAGAGCTGGTTTACAAGACGTCTTTTACAGTAACGCGCCACTGTCCCACGTTGTAATTTGACCCCAGAGGTCGCGTCGTGCAATTTTAGTAGTCGCCTTTTTGAGCCAGTCCGGACACAGGTGTACACTTGTGGTTCGAAAAAAATTAACCACGGAACCAAAAAAATAAAAAATAAATTAATAAAATAAATGAACGAAATCAAACACGTCTGGAGAGCTATGAAGAATGTCTTTATATATAAAAAAAACCCCAAAAAAACAAACAGTGAAAAGCTTGATTCATACATTTTCCAAGGGTATTCTTGAGTAAGTGGATGCATTAAACCTAACTGGAATTCGAACTTGGCTCTCTGATTTCTTCTTGCATTTTCTCCTTTATTAGGCTGTCCCAAAAGTTCGTAAACATTTGCAAAAAATTGAAATTTTACACGCCAAGTAATCTAAGGTTACCAGAAAACACTTGCAAAAAATTGAAATTTTACTCGCAAAAACAACAAAAATTATTGCTCAAAATAAAAACCATCATTTTCCAAGACTTTCTATCATCGATCTGAAAGCTTTCGGATGGTCAAAGTACCTTTCAGCCGGCTTCGAATCAAACGAGTCGAATCGGCGGCCTTTCAGAAAGTGTTGCATTGAGCGGAAAAGGCCGTAATCTGATGGAGCAGAGTCAGGACTGTAGGCTGGATGTGGCAGGACCTCAACACCGTCCAGCTCTTTAAACTTGTCTTTGGTCTTTCTGGCGGTGTGTAGCTTGGCATTGTCCTGCTGCATCAAAGCGCACTTTCGGTTGATCAGAGTCGGGTACTTTTGCTTCAACTTTTCGTAGACCCGCTCAAGTTGCTGACAGGAAATTTCGGCACTGATAGCACGACCATTCGGAACCAACTCAGAATGCACGATTCCTTCAAAGTTCCACCAAACGCACAACATGACGTTCTTGCCAAATCGATCTTCTTTTGGAACTGACGGTGTCTCTTGCACTTTCTGAACCCATCGCTTGTCTCGATTGTGCTAGACCAGATAGACCCATTTCGCAAGTGTTTACAAACTTTTGGGACAACCTAATAATTGTGTCTGACTAAATAATGTGTAGCAGAAATTGATAAAACAGTTTGGTGTTCGAACCCATTTAATAAGAATGCGTTTCTATTGCTTGTTTTCTCGGCAAATCTTCTTCCATTTGAAAAAAGAACATAGTGTATTATTCTCTTTTATGTTAATTTCCCTAATTTTGCTTTTGCTGAATAACTCTGAATAAAATGTTTTGATGGAGTGTTTAATAATAGAAATTACTTCAGTAATAATATTAAATATTTTTTATTGGGCGAGAAGGATGTTGGATGCGCAGGCCGGGTTGATGAAGATAAACTGATTAACGTTGACATCCATTATAGATAATCGCTGAAAGCAACTAAGAATACACTGACAAAAATCGGACCACGAAAATTGATAATAATTGGAGCCATAATCGATAAATAACTGAGGAACTACGAGAAAATATCGGTAGAAAAGAAACGAATAAAAACATACTATTTATGTTTCATATTGTTTGGTACGTTGAAATATTTTATAAACTATATTTAGTAGTTATAGAACAAGGTATTAATATTAATGCCTTTCTTATAATAATTGAGACATTTGCATACGTATTTTGTTCACTAAATGTAACAAATATTATGGGACGGAAGTAGTTGTTCAAATCCCTGCATGAGAAAAAAATATCTTTTTATTATTGATTTTTTAACAAGATGTTTTATATTTGAATATAAAATCATCATCATTATTATTCATTGTAGCTTAATGACATAAGCAATTGTGGCTCTTCACAAATTCTTGTTCCTTACAGCAGTCTCCGATATTTGACCATTTACCGTCCCTCGTTGTCTCGGCTCTGCTTTCCATTCAAGCAAACTCTTCAGATAATTTATGCATAGTTTCCCTCTAACTCTCTTCTCATTAACAAGTGTTGTGAGTTTTACATTTTCCGAGTCGTCCTTCCGCACGATATGCGTAAGAAATTTTAACTATCTATTTCCGATCTTAAAATTAAGTCTTTTTTTTTTAGTTTCGGTTTATTCCACATCATCCTTTGAGATTTGAAAAAGAAAACACTCGACCGGCTGTCGAGAGCAAGAGAAATTTACTCGCCCCCAAATCACTTTACTCGACCGACTTCATTTTCTTAATAGTCGCCTTACGTAAGTATAGCGTGAATTGTTGACGGAAAACAAAAAATTAAATTTTAATTAAAATTTGGAACATGTTAGAAAGGATTTAATTTTTTAAAATAATAACAACAAATTTTGATCTTTCTGCTTGATAATAGCATAAATATTTTGATGATAAAACTTTGTTTCTATTAAGTCTGAGCCCTTTTAACATCATGATATGCTGTTTTTTTTTTTTTTTTTTTTTTTGGCAATTGAGTAGGGGTACCTAAACTTGTAGTTTCTTTCTTCTGTTTGACTACAACCTCCATCTCATAGATGACAAAAAATAACAAATCTGATTTTCTCAACGATTTTCTATAAAAAAAAAATATTTGTATAATTTGTTTTTCGGTGCGTGGTTGAAAGAAGTATGCGTTTTTTTTTCTTTTTTTCAAATATTCGTTTTTACTTTTCTTAACCGGGGAGGAAATATGGATGTTGAATCAAGGATAATATTTTTCTAAATGAGTGTCTAAAAATCTGTGAGCGTCTTTAATCTGGGCGACAGAAACATTTTGGCTCCACTCTGGATACGTTAATTAAACGAATGTTTACACTGATCAGGACGATATAAGCGAGAGAGGAGCTTGTCAATTTAAATTCCATTTCTCAGATCTTGTTTTGTTGATTGTGGAATGTCACTGTCTTTTTTTTAACCGCCCATTTCGATGTAAATCACGTGCCATGCATAAGACCAAGGAGTTCAATAATGTCATTGTAGGTGATTCTAAGTAACTTTTAAATCTTCAATGGCCTACTATTGGGTTGTAAAAGAAATCAGATTTCCTTTTTCTATATTTGAAGGGACACATTTCATTGCGAAATTTTTAATCGACTGCAGGCGGGTAAAGCAATAAACTTTCATCGCCCAATTATGTTTTTAATCGACTGAGTCGATCGGGCGAGTGAAATCTCAAAGGCTGTTCTGCATACACATCCAACGAGTTGTAGCCTTTTATTTCAAAATACCTATTATTTCTTGGCTTTTCTTCCATTACTTTTGTGTTGTTTTTTTTTGTTACGTTGTCAGCTAACTTGCATATTTTTCCATTCTTCGCTACAAAACAATTTTCTATTGATAGAAGCAACAATGAGTCTCCTGTTTTTACACAAAATGTCGAGATAGAATCTGAAAAATATGTACGAAACATAGAGGAACCTGCAAATATGCTTTTCTAACATATAATAACACTGCACGAACAAAAATGATTCTTCTTGCCATTGGTACTCGTATGATATTTAACTAATTTTCATTAGAAACACGTTTGCTGCTTACTTTATTTTACGCACAACTAAGGGTATTCTCTATTATTCTGACGATGTATCAACGAGAGGAAAGAGCTTTTATCGAAAGACAAATTCCAAAAACTAAGCAAGGTGCTGAGAAATCTTTAAAGATCATCAGGAACACCAAAACGTGTGCCTGATTGCTACAGAGAAAAAAGGAAGGCGATACAAAAGTGGTTCTACTGAGAATCTAAATGAGGTATTCTTCTGACGATCCTTTGTGAATAGATGGAGGGGCAAAGGATGGAAGCATTAGTAAAAGAAGCAAAAATTCTAACGGTCAAAAACGACAGCAAATTTCAAGAACCATGATATCCTATGACTTGAAGGGGTGTGGCACATAAAAAAAATAATGGTGTGATTAAGTGTTTCATTAAATGTTTCATAAGGAAACATTCGAACCATCACAGGTAATCCCTACTGCTCCCCATAAGCATGGACCAAGCAGGTCTCCCTGAAAGCAATATACTGCGCCTCCTCAGCCTTACCCTATCTTCCGACCGCAAGTGGAATCATTACATTGAATCAATAGCAAATCCACTGCTAGAAAGATGGGGTCACTGTGTCGGACCAGGAAGTTTTTTCCGCCTGAATCCATCTTGCACATATGCAAATCAACCATCCGACCGTGCATAGGATGCAGTTGTCATATCTCGTCAGGCGCCCCCGCTATTCGTCTCAGTGTTCTAGACAGGCTCTAAAGGAGAATCTGTGATGTGATTAGTTCCGACCTGGCAGATTGACTCCAACCACTTTCTCGTCGGCGGGATGTGGCTTCCCTCTGTCTCTTCTCTAAATATTTTCATGACTACTGCTCCGACAAACTTAGATCACTGGTACCCCCGCCACAAGAATTTACTCGTGCAACCAGACTGGCAACAAAGTCCCACGCTTTTACAGTTAAATCAAGCAAATGCAGGCGACAATTCTACTCCATCAGCTTCTTTTCTTGCACTGATTTGTATCTGTGTTGCCATCTTTTATTGAACCGTGACTAAACAGAAATGCAGAAAAGAAAAAAAGAAATCATGGGTAAAAATAGAAAAAGTAACAGAAAATGTTCTTGTGTTGACCTTGGGTCATATTCACGACTTATTTTTGCATCATTCTACAACTCACTTTTCAATTCAGACGAAAATACTCTTTAACCCCTTTCTTCTTCCTCCCCTCTTCCTTCACCCGTCTCTCTCTATCTATCTATCTATCTATCTATCTATCTATCTATCTTATCTGCTGATATGACGTAAATGTTCAGGTCATGAAATGACTGCATTCGAAAATAGCAGATGCAAAATTCAAACCGCAAAACTTGACTTTTAATGCTAGCTACACAAATTTCCAATGAAGGGATGTTTATTTCAGTCCATTTATGAAGTAACTGTGTGCTAAATATCGATACTTAGCAGTGTTGATCAAAATTAAAAGATAATGGGTTCGATATTTCCTGTGCATTCCGCTATTAGATACAATGAGACACTTGTATAGTAAAGAAATGAAATGGTTACCGACTGTATTGAGGGAAAATTTTACTCACCAGGGTGAAATGAACTGGTCGACTTTTTAAAGCATTCCACCACTGAAATTTGAATTAACTTTATTTTCATTAATAGTCATATTTATTGTTTTTAAAATATCCCCGAAAATGCGCAATTTAATAAAATTCAAAATTAACAAATGCTGAATCTTCAAATAGAAATCAAAACTTGCAAAGTGACAAAATTCAAAATTTTAATCTTTAAACCTTCGAATATAGCCTAATAGCTGCAATATTGGGAAATTAAAAAATTACTAGCGACGGGACTTTAAATATAGTTCAAGAAATTTGAACGTAGTGAAATTCAAAATTTAGAATCTTTAGGCCATTAAATATGACATAAATTTTCCTCATAGCGAAATTTTAAATTTACAGGCCGCGTTTCTTCAAAAAATAATCTTATAGGGAAACCCTGTTACACTTCGAAAAATTAACAGTACTGTTTAACGATTTTTCTTCTTTATTACTACTAAGCTTATATAAATTTGGTAAATGAACACAGAAATGAGGTACCATGTGTTAATCTAATTGGTGTATTCGTCCATAAGAAAATTTTAGTATTCATTTTACTATCGTTACTATTGCACCCATTAAGAAAAGAATTCAATAAACTATGTTGTCGATAAAGAGTTTCTAGAATATATAATAATGATTCAACATAAAATGCAAACTAGTTTATTTTATTATTTGAATAACAAATTTTAAACTTAAGTTTGGGGGCCTACCTCAGATATGCATGTAGCGTTCGTTTTTTAGAAAATATGTTTGAATAAGAACGTTCATCGCTTCTTGTCATCTTCACACTTGAAAAGATCTGAAAAATTAAGATATGGCTTTCACAAATGCGTTCCACTAATCGATGGTTAATTTCTGGATTCTTTTTGCAACCCGTTCTTCACTGGACTATTTCTGCATTTCTCATGTCTCCCGTTGATAAATGGCCGATTTCTGAATTCTCTATGCCACTCATTGATCCATTTCTGGAGCTTATGTGAATCTATCTGATAGAATTCCCATCACTGGATTTTTATTGCCTCCACTGATGATGGAACTATTTATGGATCCATGATTTCTCCTGTTGATCTGGAATGTCAATGTTACCCGTTCATCAATTAATCCTGAATGATCCATTACTAGGCAATCGACAGTAAGATGCATGATGGTTCAGAGGACTGATGTGTCCCGAAATAACTCCCGTTGAACAATATTTACTGAATCGTTTTAATTTTTGTTGATGACGCATTTCTGAAAACCGCAATTCTCCTGATGAGTTTTGATTCAATACTGGATCAATCATACCTATCGTTGATCGATAGTCCGTTTCTGGATTATTCATGCCTCCTATTGATCTTTGTTCAATTTCTGGATCTTATTTGCTTCTGATCGATGGCCAATTTCTGCTTCTATTTGAAATGTTATCATTATTTTTTACAGATTATTTTAGGAAAGTCAATGACAAAGTGGAAAATGATTACGTGTGACGCGTTTCGGGCTTTAGGACTCCATATCCATTATCAAAAATGTTGTTAATAATGAAGATCATTACTACCTGAACAAATCAACGGATTCATTTATTGTTTTCAATAAACTTCTTATTGTTTATTCAATAAACTTCTGAATAAACGTAGAGATCATTAGCATGTGTCGTCATAGAAATAAACATAAATTCCAATAATTATCTTATTCTTCTATTTAGTCATACTAAGGTTTTTTTTTTTAATTTGGCTAACCAATTACCTTTTTCCTCTATCTACCACTACTAACCCAATGGTCCAGCCATATAACTCCCACTACCATTGAAAAAATTACTACTAAGATTCCGCTAACTTAACCCTATAAAAGCCAATATTCCGCAACCCCTACCATTACTAGACCAAGCCTCCAGCATTAGAATATATTTTCTCATTCTTTGTTTAAATGGGGTTGACAATGCATGTCTTAAATTAGCATGTTGAAAATGGCTATTTCCCCTACTAAATTTTATCTGAATTTATAAATATATATATATATTTGTAAATTCAGATTTTTCTTATTGCTTAGAAGATTGTTTTTGATTTTAGACAAATACATTAATAATCAAGAGATTTTTCCGATCGTGTCAAAGAAAATGTTGGTCCGATGACCGGAGAGTTTTAGTTTATACTTTTTCATCTTTTTTCTTTCAAAATTAAATCTCAGACTATCGCAGAGCGAGCCATCATGCTGTCTAGGTAGAGGAAGAAAACGATAACATGTGCTTCTTTCTTTGATATTTTTCTGGTCAAGCTTCTTAATTCATCTTCCGTGTACTTTCAAAATATGGACGATCATAGCACACTACAGCCACCTGTCGCTGATAGCTATTAACAACGTTGTTTATTTGCCAAGCGTAAATAACCCATTTCTATCGTCCATTCACACAAGCTCATTAAGTAGGTGACATTCTGCCTTCATTGCTTTCACAAACTCGCGATATGCCCTGTGAATACCTCACGAAGTGCACTGGGATTGCTTAACGATATGTCCTGTGAATTCCTCACGATGTGCAATGTTAGTGCTTCACAATTCATCATGTGAGCGCCCCATGATGTGTCTTGTGAGTGCCTCACAATATGCCTTGTGAATGCATTAAAATAAGCTCAAAATAGGTCATGTGAATGCCTCAATATGTGCCCTTTGAGAGCATCACAATATCTTTTGTGAGTGCCTCATGAGGTACCATGTGAGTGCCTCATATTATGCCCTGTTTAAATCTATTGAACTATCGCCCGATTCATACTCCACCCACGTCTATTGAACAGGTTAAGAGGCTCATCCCTTGTTCCCTGTTTAGGATGTGGTTTCCGGCTTTCTCTTTTCCAATCTTTTCACTATTACATAGCCCCCTGCACATCAGTGGCGCTACCGCCTTGCTCGGGGTGATACGATTAAAAAAAAAAATTCGTCCTCCATTATATGAAGAAATTTCTGTTTCCGAAAATAATCTTCCTGTTTACTTTCATTTTCTCTAAGACTTTCTCGAATTAATTCCCATCAGACTTCTGTAGAACCATATATCTATTGTTCGCAGTTTTTTTTCATCTATGAGAAGACCCTCCATCACTTACTAACATTCAAGAGGATTGACATTACATAATATTCCAGCAGCTGTTTCTTTGTTTTAATGAACTTTTCTTATGTTTTACCAACTGATTTAGCTTTTTAAAAAATTATTATAAGCATTTAGCGTGTGACGTGATTTATCCAACTTCGAAAATATTTCTTATGTTAAAAAACAATTCTACCAGTGCGTGTGTGCACGTGGAATTGTTCGTACGCTTGTATGCGAGGCTTCAGGTGGTGTTTGCCTCCGTGTAAATAGTTGAATATAACTCCTCATCAAAAGTTGGCACTCAGTAATGAAAACAAATATATTTTATGGTAACTTTTTTTTTAGATTAATGAAGAGTGTCAACGGTGTTTATTGATTCTTGTAAACAGCAAAGCAAGAACATTCAATCGTTTGCATTAACGGGAGACTGACATAAGAAGTAGTAGCAGTAGTAGTTGAAGCGATCGTAGCTACAGCCGACCTACCTTCAATATTCTGGTGAGATTAAAGTCTTCTGATTAGCCGAAAACGAACAGATATCAAATATGCATCAGCAAATATCAGCGTGGTCATGACTGATCAAAAGAAAACAAAAAAACAAGGAGAATATAAGATCTTTTACTAAACTAAAACTTATAATATGAGGTCCTGGGTATGACGGTAAACTGCATCCGGCAGCAAAGCCTCTCATTGGGAAGTTGTGAGGTGGGGTTTTAAGGTATTTTTTATCATGTCCAATTATAGTGAAATGGTTGATTTAGTCAGATTTTAATAATTTTTTTTTGTTTTCATTCTTTTTATTTTAGAAGGCTGAAAATGTCTTCTAGTTTTGTATTCAAAAATGTTTTGCTGAGAATAATTTTTCTTCTTCAAAAATTTGTTATGTTAATAATTTTTTTTCTTCAAAAATGTATTATTGGTAATATTTTCTTTCAAAAATGTATATATTTCTATAAAAGTCTATTTTTATGTATATATTTCTATAAAAGTCTATTTTTATGAATATATTTCTATAAAAGTCTATTTTTATGTATATATTTCTATAGAAGTGTATTTTTATGTATATATTTCTATAAAAGTCTATTTTTATGAATATATTTCTATAAAAGTCTATTTTTATGTATATATTTCTATAAAAGTATAGTTTTATGTATATATTTCTATAAAAGTCTATTTTTATGTATATATTTTTATAAAAGTCTATTTTTATGTATATATTTCTATAAAAGTCTATTTTTTGTATATATTTTTATAAAAATCTATTTTTATGTATATATTTCTATAAAAGTCTAATTGTATTCTTTAATAGTGTTTTGACCCAACGTTAAGAAATAACCGCACCAACATCTCTTCCGAGAAGGATTATGCCAATTAAGAACTATTTCAGCATTGATAATAGGTTCGAACACTTTTCCGAAAATTGGTAGAAGGCTGAGAGGGCGATAGTTAGATGAGCCTGAGAATTCCCCCAAGTTCTTAAACACAGGAACCACAGAAAAGGACTTCCAGCATGCAGGAAAGCAGGAAGCAGAAAGGCAGTAATTATAGAGTTTAGAAAGGGCAGAGGAGAGTTCAGGGGCACATTTCTTAAGAACAATGATCGGGATTTCATCACCTCTTCTCGCCTTATAGGCGTACAGTTTTGATATTACCTTAGACACCAGAATCTGGGTAATATAAACATTTTTTATTTGAGCCTCGGTTCTAAGAGGGAATTCCAAGAAGGATTATGCCAATTAAGAACACAGGTCCGGTGGAATAAGCATCATAAGAGTTGAATCTTATATCGGTAAAAGAGACACTACCATATTCTCGAACTCGGTGAATGGATGTGTTTTTTAAGCGAATAGCACAGAATCCTAGAATTAAAGAGTATTCGGACTTATATTAGAAAGAAAGCGACAATTAATGCCAAGCACTGATTGTGGGAGCAATCGTCTCACATTCATGTGGTAACTAAGTGTAAAATGATAAAATAAAAATTCCTAAAGCAATGAGTTAGCATAATTACAATAAACCTCAGAGTAATTCTGTTTGCACACATATACAGTTTGTTTTTTTTTAATTATATCACCCCAAGCAAGGCGATAACGCCAGTGATGCGCAGGGGGCTACGTAAGGGTAAAAAGATTGGAAAAGAGAAAGCCGGAAACTACATCCTAACCAGGGAACAAGGGATGAGTCTCTTCACCTGTTCAATAGACGTGGGTGGAGTGTAGAAGAACAGATATTAAATGCTGAAGAAGATCCCGTATTCCAAGTGAAATAATTTATTAGAAGCTTTGGTGACAATAACAATAAAATCATCCAGAGGAAAAAAGATAAAATAAAAAAGTGGATAAGAATTAAAATATTCGATCTGATAAAATATAGAGAAACTGATTCACCAAGAAATGGCACTGAATATGTGAGTGGCTAAATACAAGAACAAGTGATAGTTACTTGGAAGCAGAATTGGTTGGTTGTTTTTATGGCATATCAACCTCGGTGGGTCATGTAATACCAACTAATTTTTTTATTTTATTTATTTATTTATTGCTGGTAATACCTTTTTCTTTTCAACAATTTATTGTTGTTTTTATATAAGTTTTGTGTCTAGTAATATTTTTTCTTTTCTAGGATCAAGATTCATTGGGATTTGTTTTTAAGGGCAGGGTCCCCAAGTCCTACACTGTTATTTAACCCATAACTGGAGGGAAGGGACGGATTAATACCTTTCCCAAGGGTACCAGTGCTTTAAGTGAGTGCAGAATATTCAACTGGAATTCGAACTCAGCTCCCCGATTTCTCTTTCCGAGCCGATATCCACATCCGTCACTAAACGCTTACAGCACCTGGTATTCCCAAGCTGTCACCCATCTAAGTACTGACTAGGCTCAACGTTGCTTGACTTCGGTAATCGAGCAAGAACCGGTGTATTCAACGTGATAAGCCGTAAGCCAGTAGAATTGGAATAGATTAGTGAGAAATGAGCAGAGATTAAATTGAAACTGTAGGGCATAGATAAAGGTGGCATTCATAATGTAGATAAATGTATTAGCAGGAGAGAAAACAAGCTCTTCAGCAGGAAATCAAAAGACTGAACAATGATAATAAACAAAGGAAGCATTCTACGAAAATGATATGAAAAATTTAGAGAGCTGTTCCATGACAAAAAAAAATATGAAGGACACGGAATTTGACTTAATTTTGCATTAGCCAAGATGGGGAGAAACAATGCAGCATTGTGATCGAGTCGTTTCTGGCATCGACAAGTTGTTTTAATGCAATATGCTTTTTAAACGGAGACAACCATGGTTCTCCACAGATTCTCTACTTGTTCATTATCTGTGAATTGCAGTCCAGTGTTATCCTCGTAGACTGGCAATTATCCAAGGCTATATCCAGCAGTCAATTTGCTATTTAATCCATAAACCTGGAAGAGAAAATATGCTTTTCCAAAAATCTTTTCTGATAAAATAAACACAAGAGAATTCTAGGAATTTTTTAAAAAATAATTTCATCCCGAGCAAGGCGGAAACGCCACTGATGTGCAGGGGGCTACATAAATGTAAAAAGATTAATTAGAAAAGAGTGAGGAGTAAAAACTAGTTAGAAAGGAACAATAGAAAGCTGAGAAAGCAGGTGCGATGACAGATACATAGGTGGAGAGAAAGGGAAGGTTATACAGGGGTGGGGAGAGAGCTAGAGTCCATTGATTAGTAGATGTGTATTGACTTTGCATTTAAATTTCTGGTGGTTGTAGCCGTCAGGAAAGCAAGAATACGGGAGCGAGTTCCACAGGCGGGAAGTGCGAGAATTTGAAACATTTCAAAATCTTCAGGACTTTGAACATGGCTCCACGATTTCCCTATCCTCACCCATAACAGCTTATGAGATTCTTGAAGTGATCAATTAAATATATGACAGCGGTGATTACTGGAAATACTTAGAAGATAAAAAAACCTCACAGTAGGACAAAAATAAATATGTATATCCCTGATATTGAAGACTTTTACCCATAACTAATAAATCAAAGAAAAAAATGAGTCGTCTAATATCTACTAATTTTTGAGACTATAAATTATAATTTTACCAAGTACGAGAAAATTTTTCAGCAAGAAACCACGATAAAAGGGTTGAAATCCTGATCTTGATCAGATCTGATAGCATATCGGGGTATCGATTTGCGATATCGGGGGGAGGGGGTAAAAAAAATAACCCATGACCTGATCGGAAGCCTAAAGAATTGTTGTGTCGTGAAAAATACGATACAAACAAATGAGTGGTTAGTCCAAGTTGTAAAGACTAAGGAACACACGATTAAATAAACGTTTATTGTATTAAAGGTACAAATATTAAGAGTCCACACAATAATCACTATCTACAAAAAAAAGGAGAGTAGAGTACTTCCGCCCGTTCCTGGTCATCTTCCGGTTATCAGCTCGCTCGTAATGTAGTGCGTGGTGTATTTATAATGGGTCAGAGTCCATTGCTAGGGGAAGACAGGTTCTTCCATTACAACAAGAATATTTGTGTGAAATTTGGTGAGAATCGGATAAAAATCCGATTTGTATAAAGGACATACAGACAGACAGACACACAAGCATCTTGCCTTTTATATATATAAATAATCATTTTAATAACCGATACACAACTAAACCGGAAATAGTGCAAGAGTAGCAGACATTTGTTTAGAGAACTAGCACATAGAGCCATCTTTTATGAGCAGAACGAACAATAGAAGTACAAAAAGATATTTATCTGTTTTTCATAGCTTATACGAAGGTAACTGATATATTCATGCACGATTATCTTGCAATATAAATATAACTTGATTAAGAAATCCAAGTAATACGTAAACCCTGTAATCCGTAAAACCTGTAATCCGTAAACCCTGCTCACAAATAAAGGCTTCCGTGGGATAAAGTATGATTTTCGAGAATACACAAAAATAGAAAGAGGGCTAAGATATCAACGTGTTTTCTCATTAGTTTCATTAAACCTACCTGTACAGGTAGGCGTTTATCAAAAAACAGGAATAACTCGTAGGATTCATTATCCATCAAAGAAAATTTCATAATATCTGCTTTAAAGATGCCACGATGTTGGCGGCAGATAAAAAAAAAGTTAAAATGATTATTAAACCAAATAGTCAAGACAGGCAAAAAGAAAAAAAACTGATTATTAATTTTATTTCATAATTTTTTCATAATTTTTATAATTTTACAAAACAATTATGCAGCGAATGTAAATCTAAAAATTCTTAAGTATATTTCTTTATCTTGGCTTCTTGCTTAGTAACCTTCATGAGTTAACAGAAAAGATTCAGCGTCGTCTTCGAATCGCCTCTTCGGTATTTTTACGACTTTCCAGATGTGGCTTCCTGAACAAGAACCTTGTCAGAAAAACCAAATTCGTTACCTACACACAAGGCAGCGTGTGTTCCATGTGTTATATAGCATCAATTCCTGGGTCCCATACCTTCATGACCTTTTGAATGATTTCCCACGTCCTGTTTACAAAGAAACCTTAGGTTGCATTGGCGGGATTAGGTAATGAATGTTGAAACTTTGAACTGCTCATATACCGACCATCGAAACAACAGTTTTGTCACGTAACCCGCACACCCGAGATTCCTGATACGTGCTTTGATTACTGACTTAGAATAATGGAAAACGCTGTTAGTGTTCAGTAAAAGCAATCTTTAATATCATCCCCGGATGTGCGTTGTGGTGCAGTGGATATCGGCTCGGAACGAAATATTGGGGAGCCGAGTTCGAATTCCAATTAAATTATCTGCATTCATTTATGCGCAAATACCATTGGGAAAGGTATTAATCCATTTCTTACCTCCAGTTATGGGTTAAATAACAAGATAGATTGGGTTTTATAGCCTTGGCTGGCAACCAATCTACAGCAGAAAATAATGGCAACCTACTGCGGGATAATTTTATACCCAGTCAGTCATGTCTCTTTCGAGACATGATCGCCCAAGCATGTATCACGTATGGCACTTAATTGACTTTAAGGGTGTGCGTTATGGTGCAGTGGATATCCAATCGAAACGAGGAATCGAATAACGGAGTTGGAATTTCAGTTAAATTTTCTGCATTCATTTGCGCGCAAATAATCCATCTTTTTCCTCCAGTTATGGGTTAAATAACAGGACAGATTGGATTCTATATCCTTGGCTGGCAATCAATCTACCGCAGAAAGTAATGGCAACCTTCTCCGAGATAATCTTCTGCTCAGTCAGTCATGACTCTTTCGAGACATGATCGCCCAAAGAGTGTATCACGCATGCAACTTAAGTGACTGAATATCGTCTCGAATCAATTCGAAAAGTTGGCTTGTAATCAAGGCAGTTGTCAACATGATTGAATGGACGCTGTTCAAGCTTCAAAAGTAAAGTTAGTTCAGCAGGTATAGAAACACTGTCGAATACGTCACACACACACACACACATACACTCACATACACACACATCCACGAAAGGAAAAGTTACTTTACAAATATCTGTTAGGTTTGCAGGTGTTTGCCTTGTGGCAATTTCTACTATTCATGTAATGGTATAATCAGTTACAGGTGGACGAATCAAGCATGGGAGAAAGAAAATGCCAATAGCTTAAAAGACAGTCGACAATGTCGACGAGGAAATACACAGCTATCTTAACCACCAATGAAGAAAAAATATTGACGTTTATAAGAAAACAAATTCCAATTGGCATTTACACAGATTCATGATAAAGTTCAAACATTTATTAGACACGTGACAGCAGCCGTGTGCTAATGTTGTTCCTTTTGGCCTTTTCTGGCTATTCTTTTTTTTTCCTGGCTTTTATTCTTAGAAAAGCAACTTCGCCTAGCACTCAGAACTAATATTTTCATTTCTATTTCTTTATTTTATTTTATATTTTTTTCAATATCTTTTGAAGGTCAACTTCTTGATCCGGGTCCTTCTGTCAATTTTAGTAAGTGAGAAAGATATTTCCCCTTTTCTTATGACATCAATTGAATGACCTGTGACGTGGCCTACGACGTGATACGAATGGCATGCCATAAGAACACTCCCTTTTACGACGGGGCAGCTGCTTCAAAAAAGATGATTTCATTAAGAATCTTGTGAATAGAATTCATGATTCGTAAAAGAAAAAGATTTTGCAAACTACTTATATTGTAAAAATGAAGAAGAAACTCTCTATATTATGCACACACATATAAAACACAAATTCTGTCGTTATTCACACACACACACACACACACACACACACACACACATATATATATATATATATATATTTTTAATCATTTCACCCCAAGCAAGGCATTCCACTGCCACTATTGCGCTTGGGGCTAAATAGGGGAAGGTAAATAGAAAGAGTGGTTAGATACAGGAAATGTCAGAAGGGGGGTGATAGGTAGTTGGGTGGGTGGGTGTGAAGAATGTTTGAAAGAATGGAAGCGGGTTAGTTTGATAGGAGGTGTCTATTGACCTTACATTTAAACTCCTGGAGATTGTCGCCGTCGGGGAAGCAGTCATGCGGAAGGGAATTCCACAGTCGGGAAGTGCGAGAAAAAAAACTGTTGGAGTAGAAGTTGCGGTTGCATTTTATCGGTTTCACTGTAAAAGGGTGGGATCTAGTTGCTAATCTACTATCTCGTGCAAATTCGAACCTAGGGGGCACCAGTGATCTAAGTTCATCGGAGCAGAAGCCGTGAAAGTATTTATAGAAGAGACACAGGGAAGCCACGTCGCGCCGGTGAGAGAGAGACTGCAGGCGGTCTGCTAAGTTGGTATCGATCACATTACAGACCCTCCGCTGTACCTTGTCGAGAAGCCCAAGGAGAATAGCAGGGGCACCCGACCAGATATAGCAACAGTATTCAATGCACGGGCGGATGGTAGATTTATAAATGTGCAGGATAGATTCAGACGGAAAAAAAACTCCGGGCCCTGCACAGAGAACCGACTTTCATAGCAGCGGATTTAGAAATGGATATAGTCATCCGCTGATAGATCTGTTTCGCTGTATCACAGCTCATCAGTACGGTTAGACATCCGATTGCTTCTAGCCAGGTTTGAAACCCGACCAAACTGACAGCAGTCGGTGATGTTAACTCTGAGGTTTGAGTGCTCGGTAGAGGAAGGCAGACTTTTAGCGTGTTACATACAATGTAAACATACGCCAGTATCCGAGAGTGTTCAAATTTTTTACTCAATGAACGATGCGTAGATGCTTTAGTGGCTTCTGTTTTTTCAAAGGCGACCATTCCTCCACATTCCTATATATATATATATATATATATATATATATAGTGAGAGAGAGAGATAGAGGGGGGGATTGATGGAAAGGGAGAGGGAGAGAGAGGAAAACAGAGAGAGATTTAGATGGATAAATTGTCGTAATTTTACATACTTAATTGCCCATTGTTTGTTACTGATTTTGTTAACTGTACAGTATAGTAGGAACATTTGAAACCCATCCGTGATAAAATAAAATGACACATTTCACTCCACCAAAAATTTATGATTGACATGCTGTACTGCTCAGAGGTAGAATTGCCGAGTGATGTCAATTCGGTCGGGTTTCAATCCTGGCTAGAAGCAATCGGATATCTAACCATACTAATGAGCTGTCATACAGCAGTGAAACAGATCTGTCGTCGGATGACTAGATAGATAGATAGATAGATAGGTGTGAGTTTGTAACCCTGGGTTTCCCACTCTTGCGATCGTCAGACAAACTGATTATTTTTTTAAAAATTGGTTATATGTAGGGTTGCGTATATTCGTGTATTTTTGTGGTAGTGGGGGAAATCTGTCGTCATGACAGACGCAGACACATATATATATATACATTTGTACACCCATTAAAGCGCGCAAGAACACACACTCAAGCACGTTCGCTCACTGAGGCTTGCATAAACATATATATGCGAATCGTGCGGGGCTAGGCATATATATATGTATGTGTGTGTGTGCCGTTGCGCACATATATAAAGTAAAATAAATTTTCAAAATTCAAAAATGTTGAATGAACATTTCAACACAAAATCCCTAAGAGAGATTCTACATTTCCTCAACAACGTCCATCGTTCAAAATGGAAATAAAAATAAGAATAAAAATAAAGAGAGAGAGAAAAAAAAGGTAGAAAAAAATAAAAATTAAAAAATAAAAATTAAAAATTAAAATAAAAATTAAAAAATAAAAAAAGATGGTTAAGATTTGAGAAATTTACGTTACAAAAAAAATCCGGAAGTAATTCATGTCTAATTTTAGATTTTTAACTTTTAGATAGAGTTGGAAGTGAAGAAATGGAAAATTTGGATTTGTCTGGCTTACAAAGAAAAGGGGTTAGGGGTGGTGTTAAATTGAGAATAGGGTTAAACAAAATGGAAAGGGGAGTGGTAGGTAAAAAAAATAAAGACAAGGAAAGAGAAGAATAGAAAGGAAAAAAGGGGAGAAAAAAGAAAAAAAGAAAAAAGAAAAAAGAAAAAATATTTTCATATTAGAAACGCTCGATACGTGTCAAACAAAACTAACCTTATACATGCGTTAAAGTATTAGAAAAAAGAGACTTTTTTAAAAAAAGCATATTTAGGGGAAAAATAGATAAAGAATTAATATTAACTCTAAAATTTTAATTACATTGAGCTCTCCTCCTGTATCATTTTTTAATATTAAAATTTTAATATTAATTAGGATCAGGTTCTTGGGAATTACCTTCCTGCTTTTCCGTTTTGGATTAAAGTATTTTAATATATATATAAATCGGTATTACTGCATGCAATATAAGGTTGCAAGGCTTTAATGCTCAAGCGGGGTTCATGGTGATGTAGAATTAGGAACAGGAATTTTAAATTTGTTTTCTTGCTTAATTGATCGTTTGGTTTCCTTTTTAACTTGGCAGAAATTTCTCTGGTTGTTGGATTTTTGTTTCTTTCTTTCTCTTTCCTCGCCGGCGGCCGGATTCTATTTTTCTCTCTTTCTCTTTCCCTGTTTGATTCTATCTTTCTTTTTGTCCCGTCGCTGCCTAAGGGTCTAATACTCCCTCCTTCGCCTACTTAACACTTTAATTTTGCCAAAAAGTTAAAAAGAATTGTATTTTTACCTTACTAGCAGAAACCATTTTTTTTACTTGTCGGGTCAGGATGTTTTTCCCGCCTGAATCCATCCTGCATATATACAAATCAACCATTCGTCCGTGCATGGAGTACTGCTGTCATATATGGTCAGGCGCCCCTGCTGTTCATCTCAGTGTTCTTGATAAGCTCCAAAGGAGAATCAGTAATGTGATAAGTACCGACTTGGCGGCCCGATTCCTGCCACTTCCATATTCTTGCTTTCATGACGGCTACACCCTCCAGGAATTTAAATGCAATGTCAATACTCATCTCTTAACCACTTGACTCTAGTTCTTTCCACACCGCCCTGTATATCATTTCCTTTCTCTCCACCTTTGCAACTGTCATCCCACCTGTATTCCCATCTTTCTCTTGCTCCTTTCTAACGGGTTCGTCCTTCTCTTCACTCTCCTCCTATCTAATCTCTAATGTAGCCCCCTAATTTTTTTACTCTGACATAGCCCCCTGCACATCAGTGGCGTTATCGCCTTGTTCAGGGTGATACGATTAAAAAAATAAAGAAAAGAAACAAGAAACAACAATGATGAGCAGAAAAAGAACAGATTAATCAATTGATATTGGATTAAGATTTTTGCAGATTAAAATTGTAAATCATGGAGTCGGAAGGTAATAGGGTGGGAGAAGAAACTCTTAGCATAGAATTTATGGCCACATCTAGCCAGTTCAGCTGTATACTGATGAGATCCCGACGCCATTCTAGTACTGGACTAAAAAGAAATTAGAAAAAAAAACTCTACTACCATAGTGAAATGCTCATCTGAGCAATTACCATGAAACTATTTATAGAAAAGATATAGTGAAGCAACTTTACGGCGGGAAATTGACTGAATCCTAGGTGCCAGATCAAGTTCAACAATATTGCCGATTTTTTCTTTGGATCTTATCAAAGAGCTCAAGGTAAAAAAGCAGGAGCATCGAATTATAAGTGGCAACAATATCCTCAGCATGGGCGAATAGTAGACTTACAGTTATGTAACATAGATTGCGGAGAGAAAAGAAATTGTCTCCCGGACACAGTCAACGACTTCCTTAGCAACAGACCTAGTAATTATAAAAAAAAGTTAGAAGGCTAATAGGCCGATCGTTAGAATATATCCCTGTTTAGAAGGGGTCGAAAAATGCATACCTTAATATGACATGTTGAAAATGGCTATTTCCCCACTAAGTTTTATCTGAATTTACAAATATATATATATATATATATATATATATATATTAAAAAAGGATTAATTCAAAGATGTTGAATGGCCATTTCGATATGAAGATCCCCACGGGGGACGACACATCACCTCATATTTTTTAATATTAAAATAAATTTTTAATATTAATTAGGATCGGGTTTTTGGGAATTTACCTTCCTGCTTTTTTCCCTTGGATTGAAGTATCTGAATTAATATATATATATATATATATATATATATATATATATATATATATATATTATTACTATTAATAATATAATAATAATAATACAAGCAAAATTGTCACTGAGCTGAAGCTTCGTAGACAAACAATTTTTAACCGTTCTGTCACGCTACAGCGAAACAGGCTTGCATGTAAATGACTACTATATGATGCTCTCATTACGAGTGAGCTCTCTAGAGAGGAAAGTTTTAAAAACAGTTACCACCTCAGCGAATCTTTCGGTGATTGGCGTCTGTTTACACCGCTTGTCATCTTCTTCTACATGCCATGTTCTTTCATGACGTAGGCGATCATGGCCTTCCACTTTTCCTTATCCCTGGTAGCTATTAGCACGCCTTTTCCTGTTACATCATGCAACCCTCTTTCCATCATCCACCTGATCAGGTCCTTCAAATATGTTATCCCCTGCTTTCCCCTGTCTTTTTTCCCCTCTATCTGGCCTGTTAGTATCAGGTTCTCCAAGCCTTCTTTCCTCATTGCATGTTCCAGGAACTTCAGCTGTCTCTTCCTGATGCTCAGTATTAATTTCCTTTTCGTTTCCATCCTTTCCAAATCCTCATCATTGCTCACATGCTCGGTCCATGATATTCGCAGCATCTTTCTGTAGAACATTTCAGTTGCTTCAGGATTTTCCTTCATCAGCAAGTGGATTTCTAGCCACACTGACGAGCTGTGATTCAGCGAAACAAGCTTGTATGCGGATGACTTATATATATATATATATATATATATATAAGAGTCATCCGCAGACAGATCTGTTTCGCTGTATCACAGCTCATGAGTACGGTTAGACTGCGATTGTTTTTAACCCAGGATTGAAACCTGCCCAAATTATGGTCAGTCAGCGATTCTACCTCTGGGCTATGGGCTTTCGGTAGAAGAAGGCAGACTTTTTTAGCGTATACATTATCATTATACACGCCCAATAGCCAGAGTGCTCTAATAATTTTACTGAATGATCGGTGCATATATACATATATATATATATATAATATGTAGTTTTCTCACTGGTAGCATAAATATGAGTTTCATGCACAACGCTGTTGCCAGATACTGATTGAAAATATTTACACCGTACTATAAGGCAGTTTAATTTATTCTTTATTTTTAGCCACTCCCCCTTTAAATTAAATTAAATTACATGAAAAAATGTCTTTTTATCGATATAAATTACAGCCTCTGTTATTATACATCGAGCGCTTTTTTTATTAACACTAGCACGTGATCCAATATATATATAGTCATCTGCAGACAAGATTGTTTCGCTGTATCACAGCTCATCAGTACGGTTAGACAGCCGATTGCTTTTTACCCTGTATTGAAACCCGATCGAATTGGTGTTAGTCGGCGATTCTGCCTTTGAACTACGGGCGCTCAGTAGAAGGAGGCAGACTTTTTAGTGTGTATATTATCATTATACACGCCCAATATATATATATATATATATATATATATATATATATATATATATATATATATATATATAGGGTGTGCATATGCGTGTGTTTGTATGAGATAAAGAGAGAGTTATTCTCGCATCGAATTACATAGAAGCCGAACAGTTTAGTTCGAATCGCTCGAAAACCCCCAGTGATGATTTCGTTTTTGTGTAAAACCAGTCAATTTTCAGAAATAATGATCCAATGTTTGCAATATGTTTTACACAGATAATAACCTTTTAATTTTTCTTCTTCTACACTTATTTTTATACTTCTGATGATTATTCTTCGACTTAAATTATAACGATGCAAATAAGGTAATGAATTCTTAAACATTTCTGTTAAACGTCATTTGAAGTCATGATCTATTGGTAATCATTGCTTTAGAATTGGTGCCTTACTTGAATTTTTACTCAACTAAGTAAAATCTTACTACAGGGCCATAATTATTTTATATTAAGAACTCACCACAAAATCTATTCAGCAATTGAAATATACACGCTTTTAAGATTTTAAGCGGCAACAATCATATGTATTTTGCGTAAGATCGTGGAAAATATATTATGAATTGGATTTTATGACCCAGTGTATTCAGATGTTAATTTTAAAAACGTTTCTTTTTTGTTCAATTCCTGATGCCCTATTTAAACCGGAATCAAATTAAAATCAAGATAACGTCTTTTTCGAACCAGAAACGCAAGCTGTAGACTTAATGGTTACGTAAACCTTTCGAGGTTATTGGAAAGTGTAATCAATAAAATTGCCAAATCGCTTGCTGAATAAAACGAACTGAAAGTTTATGAAAAGAAAGAGTGAAAAAAAAAATGGAATTGAATTTAAATTGCACGTAATTCCGTGATAATCAATAACTCGTCTTTTTATTCTTCTTCACTGCTTTGGTTGTATATGACTGTAAATGTTTGCTCTCTCTCTCTCCCTCTCCCTCTCTCCCTCTCTCTCTCTCCCTCTCCTTACCTCCCTCCCTCTCTCTCTCCCTCCCCCCTCTCTCTCAACCAACGCCCACAGATTGGTAGAAAATCGTGGCTGAAAAGCCTTGCTTCAAGGTAAACAAGATGCGAAAATCTTCCCTGTACATAGAAGCAAGGATTTTCGTTGCTGGCAAACGCGCGCCTGATGAAAGTCTCCCCGGGCGATAAAAGAAGAGAAATTCAATTATGACAATTATAATATTCCATTAAGCCAATTTCAACGGGATCTGATTAGTCTTTGATCAATTGCAAGTTTGACGGTGAATGTTAAGTGAAAAACTTGACTACGGGAAATTTGTCTTAGATACACCAGAACATCAATTCGCATAAAAATGTTGATTTATATTTATATATATATATATATATATATATATATATATATATATAAATATAAATAAAAATAAAAATATATCCCAACATTTTTATATTGATTTATTTTGGACATTATTTTTACCGATACTCGTATTTAAGTAGATATTCTGTTTTTAATTAAACAGTATTTCATATTTATATCTACCGGTCTGATTATTTCACGATAGATTTTTATTGCGAAAATGTGTGCCATCCAGCAGGATTCGAACCTGCGACCCCTATTTACATAGGGGAAGCTGCCAGTTAATCTGGTACTGTCTTAACCACTTGACTATGGATAGCCTCCTGATCAGACGAGGTTTTTATCATGCTTATATAACACAATTTTCGATCTATCGTATACAAACCATATCTGGCACACATTTTCGCAATAAAAATTTATCGTGAAATAATCAGGCCGCTAGATATAAATATAAAATACTGTTTAATTAAAAACAGAATATCTATTTAAATACGAGTATCGGTAAAAAATAATGTCCAAAATAATTCATTACAAATTGTCGGTTGCTTATAACCAAGTTTCGTTAAATTTCTTCTTAATTTGTAAACGAGATATTACGCGAACTAGGTTTCTACCTTGTGGTGTCTTCAGCCGATTTGCAATAACTGATTTTACCATTTACCTTTTTTTTTTAAGAACACTCACGTAACGGGGAATTTATAAACGCGCAATTTTTAAACTTAGAAAAAATTATAACATTTTCATCCATGGTTGTATGAACTTAATAGTTATTTTATGGTATGATTACACTTAGTTATAATTCCTGTTTCATTCAGTAATTCATTTTTGTTTGGAAATAGCATAAGAGATAGTTTTACGTATTACCCATAAAATTGTAGAATATCTAATTTTTTTTCTAAATATATATATATATATATATATATATATATATATATATGTGTGTGTGTGTGTGTGTGTGTGTGTGTGTGTGTGTGTGTGTGTGTGTAAACATGTTACGGAAATTAACGAAATTTTAGCGCATATATTATCATTATACGCGCCCAGTAGTTAGTGTGCTCTAATTCATTTTACTGAATAAGCGATGCGTACATGCCAGAGTAGCTACTGTTTTTCAAAGTCTACCATTCTTCCAGGGTGCTCAATCATGGAGTGAGAGCGTAAATATTATTCAATGAAACATGCATTAATATATATTAATGCATGTTTCATTGAATAATATAGTCAAGTTTTGTCTATTTATTTCATGTAATTTTTTTTTCATATTCTCTGATAAGTTTAATAGCATTATCATTAAATGAAGAAAGAAAATTACAAAATTGATACAAATTTTTTTAATAATCCGTATAAAGTTTTCGGCTTACATAAGCCATTTTCAAAGATGTCAAATAACATTATATATTATAAACACGGACAAACGATAATGACAAACTGCTTTTTTTTACACGGAAGATTTCCAAGCAACAACAAACTCGTGCATCTAAGCCGCTGGAAGCGAATGTAGCATCTCAGCTCATGACGTCAGACATGACCAAGCGAGAGTGAAAACAAGAAATATTAAGTTGGGAAGCCATTAAAATAAATCAGTGGCTTCTGTTATTAATTATAGGCCTTTCAGGATATTTGGAGATTTCATAGTTTATCTTGTTCAGGTTAGGTTTCAACTGTTTTATATATATATATATATATATATATATATATATATATATATATATATATATATATATATTACGCTTCTTATATTATTCGGACTGTTGTTCCCTTCGGAGGCCTTTATCTTCTTGTTGCAATAATGCATCACCAGTGGGAAGTTTGGCGAGCCTAATAGAATATTAATGATCTGCAACGTATGATTTTATGCATATCACACTTGAAAAAAACAGACGTCAGTAGATTTTTGTCAACAATATTCTATATTATAAGCCATATCTTGTTGAAACACGCCGAAAAACCTCATCGGTTCTGGTCAGTACCTGGTCAGTACCTAGATGGATGATCATTTGGGAATACCAGGTGCTGTAAACTTGAATTTTCTGTAATGGATAATGGCTCGGAATTGTTAATTTCAATTGCTTCCCTTTCATGCAAGCACCTTTTGGAAACGTATAAATCCACTTCTTCTCCCCATCTATGGATTAATTAGTAAGACTTGCATCTGTAAAAACACGACTATTAGAGGATAAAATCTGGCTTTAAATAACCTTCGAATGGTTGATAAACTGTAGAAAATCAATTAATAATTTATGGGTTGTTTTATGGGCATAACTGGAAGAATAAACAACTGAAGATTTTGAAGATATGCACGATAATGGTTGACTTGAATCGGGGAAGCATCCACTAAGGAGCCTGTTTTACAAAGCAGTGCATCTTGTTCGTGCTTGTCTATATTTCTGAGATGAGGTAACATTTACACTATTTACATTATTTGGTCTATTGTCCTCATCTTTGTTGCCATTTGTTCGATGTTTCTGCCATTGTACGCTCCGGTCTTCTTCAGGTGCTAGAAATTTTGAACCAAACACTTTATTACGATCACTGTGGTATATCATTCTCATTCCATGTGCGAAACCTCTTATCACCTCACCCTTTTACACCCAATGGTGTGTAGGGCAGTAACTTTTTGTTACTGTTTCCCTAACCAACTGTTTTTTTATGGGGCAGGGTTGTTAGCCCTGCGCCCATTCCCCAAACTTGGAAGACCGGTGGACCATTCTTGGTCCTTTCGTTTATAGCACCTGGTATTTCCAAACGGTCACCCATCTAAGTACTGACCAGGCTCGATGTTGTTTAACATCAAGAACTGGTGTATTCAACACGACCTAGCCGTAGACGAAACCTCTTATGGTAGTCATGAATTATCTCTCTCTAACACGACTCTCGAAGTTACTTGTCACTTAAAAATACCAGCGTATAGCAGTGGTGAACAAATAACTTAGACAGAGATAACTCATGACTACCAAAAGCGGCTTCGCACAATGAATAAGAATGATATACCCCAGTGATTGTAATAAAAACCGGATCGTACAACAATCGAAACGTTGTACAAATAGCAACAACGACAATAGGCCGAATAATGTAAATAGTGTGAATCTTGTTCGTATGAAATTTTCTTCTTACTATTTGTATACGAAGCAAATGGGAAAGATTCATAATAATAAGCACCAACAAAACATTTGACTAATTACAAAACTAGCAATTACTTAAACTTCACAATACTAAGAAGCAATATAATAGTAATTTCTTCATATATAAACGCGGCTGACTGAAAGATTTCGCAGTTCATTGGCATTGATTTGGTAATATTTTTTTTTTATTTCTTTTATTATAGCCTCATATTATGTTACTTATATTCTCTAGGTGTATATCGTGGTGCAGTTGATATCAGATCTCGGACCGAGGAATCGGAGAGCCGAGTTCGTATTCAAGTCGTATTCATTTACCCTTGGCAATTCGTTGCTTCTCCTTCCAGCTATGGGTTAAATAGCAGAATAACATGAGTTTTAGTGCCTTGTTTAAGTCTACAGTTAAATAATCTGCCCGGTCAGTCATGTCTCTTAGGGGACATGATCGCTCAAGTATGTATCGCATGTGGCACTTAACTGACTGACTGAATATAATAGTTGAAAACATGATTAAGGCCTTTACTGGGCATAAAGTGGGGGATCAGTTTTATATTGTTATAAAGTAATAAACTGATCCCCCACTAATTACTACTTAATAATATAATACATCTCTTTCTCCTCCAGCTATGAGTCAAATAATAGGACAGATTGGGTTCTATAGCCTTGACTGGCAACCAGTCTACCGCAGAAAGCAATGGCAACCTGCTACGGGATAATCTTCTGCCCAGTCAGTCATGTCTCTTCAGAGACATGATCGCCCAAGTGTGTATCACGTATGGCACTTAACTGACTGATTATGTTTATTATAAAAATATATTTTCGTCATTTTTTTACAAAAGTTTATTGCTTATAAGGTTTTGATAAAAATGTATTGCTGATAATTCTACTTCAAAAATGTTTATTTATACTTTCCTAATGTTTTGATTTTTGATTTTTGGTTAACTGTTTCCCCGTAATAGATTTTGGGAGGGCCTAAAAGCAACGGTAATTAATTCCACGCCTCTTCAAAATCTTCAGTCTCTCGCTCAAATGTCTTGTTCTCAGATATAATTTATCCTCATACTCCGAACTACTCATTAGGATGAAGTCTTAACCTCTACAGAGTTGCATTCGGCGTATATTATATCTGCAGTCGCCAGAGCGATCCTTTGTTCTCTTGACCAAACAAGATGTAGTGAGTAATGAGGTAAATTCCAAGTCAGTCATCATCTGTTAAATTTCACAGCTCATACGTACCGCTAATTTCAGACTTCTTGTATGTGTCATTTAAGGGCGTGAGCAATCCGGCCGCTCCCCAACATACAACCTTTCGTAACTGTTAGCAATGACTTGTTACTATTCCTCCCTCTTCTTTTCTGTCAACCATTTACATAAGTTCGTTAAATAGGTTACGCCTTCTGGACTGGTTGCCAACCAAGGTTGAAGAAATAAATCAAACTTGTTATTTAGCTCATCTCTAGATGAGAGAGAAAATAGAACATTTGCCTAAAGTCATTAGTACAAATTGAACACTGTCACGGCTAGTAGTTGACCTGGATTCACAGACTCCATTTCCCGCCTTAAACGGTAGTTTAGCAGCCAAATCAGTCTTGAATCATTTGGAGCCTATATTTATTTTTAAAAAATATCTTGTAAAATATCTTAGTTGGTATCAATGAAATTCTTTAATTTTTATGAGAAAATGACCGCACATATTTTTCTCTTAACGTCAGAAGTCATGACCAAATAGTGGCGGCATAACATTCGTTTTCTGATTTTCAAAATGGATGCGCGTTGTGGTGCAGTGGATATCGACTCGGAGCGACAAATTGGAGTACCGAGTTCGAATTCCTTGCATTCACTTCCGCACAAATACCCTTGGGAAAGGTATTAATCCGTCTCTTCCTTCCAGTTATGGGTTAAATAATAGGAGAGGTTGGGTTCTATAGCCCTGGCTTGCAAGCAATCTACCACAGAAAGCAATGGCAACCTACTGCAGGATAATATTCTGCCCAGTCAGTAATGTCTCTTTCGAGACATGATCGTCCAAAGCGTGTATCCCGTATGGAACTTAACTGACTCATTTCCAAAATGATATAATATAGGCTTTTTTTTCATTAGATGATGGATAATTATGCATTATTACCTGCTATAAATGGGATTTACATTTATTGTATAATTAGGGAGACGTCAACAATATTAATTCTGCAAGTATTCAGCATCATTTATCCATCACACTCAATGGCGCATAGGGCAGCAACTTTTTGTTGCTGTAACAAACTTTTTTTTTTTGTTTTTACGGGGCAGGGTTGTTAGTCCTGCACCCCACCCCAAATCCAGGAGGACCGGGAGAACATTCTTGGTCCTTACGTTTACAGCAGCTGGTATTCCCCAAATGGTCACCCATTTAAGTAGTGACCAGGCTCGGTATTGCTTAACTTCGGTGATCAGATAGGAACCGGTGCATTCAACACGATATAGCCGTAGACAAGTATTACTATCATTCTAATTGAATCATGAGTTCGTTTGTTTTTAACCCCTAAACTGGGGTCAGTTCACTATGAAAGCATAAAAGTTGATTTTTATAGTAAATGATATGTCTCGGAAATGGATATATATATATATATATATATATATATATATATATATATATATATATATATATATATATATATATATATATATATCGGTGTGTGTGTTTTTTTATAATAATATACTAAAATCAGTAAAATAAACGTTAAATGAAGCAGGGTACCAAAATATTTTTCAAAACTTTCAAGGAAGACACAATCAATCAAAATATGCACAAGTTATCTCCAATATTTGGCAAAGCAACTTAAAATTAAAATCTCTCAGTTGTATTCGGTAACACAAGGTAAACTCTAATTTCACGTCATCACTATTTGTTAACATGGCAGTCAATGTGTTTAGAATAATGCTTGTCGTGTTTGGAATTTAAAAAAAAAAATTAAATCATCATCATAATTATCATCATGTTCGCTGTTTTTTCCAGTTTTGCGACATTTCTTGTCATCACATATCGAAGAGAATCTATGAAAATTACAATAATTGTATTTGCTCTGGGAGGAAATCCTACAGCTATGGCATCGATAACTATAATTATGTGCGGAAGATAAATGCTAAAAGCCCGATGAGGAATTTATGCGTTATAAGCTTTTACAAAAGTTTTCCCGTCCTGGGTATGACGATAAACTACATCCGGCAGCAAGGCTTGTAATTGCTCTTGTGCCCAGGTTCACGTTGATACCAATGTGGTAGCACCTGTAAACGTCACCGCTATTTAACCCCTAAACTGGGGTTAGTTCACTATGAAAGCATAAAAGTTGATTTTTATAGTAAATGATATGTCCCGGAAATGGATATATATATATATATATATATATATATATATATATATATATGAGGTGTCTATACAATCTATCACTTAATATATTTTATTAAATAGATATTTTTGGGTTATCTTCTCCATTTAAGAACTTGGTATCATTATCTATCTATCTATCTATCTACACACACACACACACACACACACACACATATATATATATATATATGTGTGTGTGTGTGTGTGTGTGTGTGTGTGTGTGTGTGTGTGTGTGTATCATTCGAGGTAGCTAAGCGGTTTTGGCAAATGTAAACGGGTAAATCTCGCCCGTAGACGTAATAGACGGTACTCGTCGTAGTCGTATGCTGTCGTAGTCAACAGACGTAGACCAATAACCGTAGAACAATAGACGTTGACTTATCGCCGTCCCCGCCTTAGTCTGTATTTATGGCTGACACCAGCCAATCATATTACTGTGAGGGGAAACCAAGGTGTATGCATATTCATTACATCACATATTCATTAAATCAATAAAAATGCCAGCAAGACATTTTAAATAAAAAAGAATATTAGCAGCGATACATTTTGTAGTCGGCATTAAATAACCTACTAAGTTCATGATATGTTGTAAAATAAAATAGACCTACACCCTGATCTACAAACTATCTTCTTACAACGAATAAATTCTATTCACACGAACATATCTTAAAAATCTTGTCGGCATTAAATAATACGTTGAGGTCGATATGCCATAAAATAAACCAAACCCTTGATCTACAAACTGCTTTCTTACAAAGAGAATATATCTATTCATATGAATCTATCTTAAAATAACCCACTGAGGTGTTGATATGCCGTAAAACAAAACAATAAAGGAATAAACCAAACTAAACTTTCCTCTACGCAAAATATGCCTCGTTATCACGACATGTATTCTATAATTTTTACTGTATTATCGTTTCTTTCTTACCTTACAGCATGAGTCAATAAATTCTTTTAGGAATATTAAGAAATAGAAAGACTCACATCCGACGACACTTGATCTCGGATCAAACACCTGCAACAACTTTGTGCTTTGCTTTGATCTTCGATGGCCGAAGTGGTTCATATGGCATCCATTACTTATATCTGCATACATTTTACAAATTATTTACAGAAAAGTGATTATTTGATTTGATTTTTTGCAATCATGGATTAACAGAAAACACGCATTCATCATTAGTTCTTATTCAGGCTTCTTACACGGTGGTAACGATCTACATTAATGAAGAAATAGAATAATTAATTTCACATGTAAAGTGCATTTGATGAAATGTGCTTTAAGAATAAAGGAAATGCATTTCAATAAAAAAATAACAATTTAAAGATGAGGACTTGCGTGGATTTTTGACACCCTAAATTGAAAACTTAACTAACAAAGATGAATCAGTCGATAGGAAGTTCTACGTTTATTTTGCTATGTAACACTTTTGAATTCGTTTTGAAAATAATCCTTTAGATAGAATGGGAAGATTCCATGCATGTTTCTCAGGATTTTCATCTGTGGTGATACCAGGGACCGGATGTTTGCCCTCAGAGGTCCAGAAAGCAAATGACCAAAACTGGTCTCTGCGCATCTGGCTCCACGCAGATGTTCCGGCAAAAAAACAAAATAAATAAATATCAAATTCTTTTTCTCGAGCCGACGGGAATTTTGTTTATCATTCAATGGGAAGCCCACAATTAAATCCGAGTGTGAATTCCCAAATGACATGTTTAGAGCCCCAAACATGAAATAAAAGGCCGACACAGGAAGCATCGCCAGTTGAGAAAATACGAAAATAATTAGCACGTCCCTTGACCACATCAAACGATCACATCATGCTCGCCTCTCCTTTCTCTCTCATCTTCTTCACTGTTCCCTGAGCCACTTACCCGCTGGACGGAGCAGAGACATCAAAGATATTCCTAACTGACAAACACTCACACATACATACACACAAACTCTTTTCGGCATTTACTGCTATGAACATTTTTAACGATCTTTGTACCAACCAAAAGATATTACTTTTATTTGCAAAAAACCTTAATTGATATATATATATACATATATATATATACATATATATATATATATATATATATATATATATATATATATATATAAATGTTGTTTCTATATACAATCTGATTTTTTTGTTTTATACCCCTCTTATAGTGGGCTATCTACTAACAAGGCCAAATCCAGTTAAACTGTTTCAACACACAACTACACTTCACTAGAACGGATAACCCACTATAGATTATCTAAGTGTTTTGACTGGTTGAATGAAATATATATATATATATATATATATATATATATATATATATAATTTGATTTTCTTGTTTTATACCCCCCTTATAGTGGGCTATCTACTAACAAGGCCAAACCCAGTTAAACTGTTTCAACACACAACTACACTTCACTAGAACGGATAACCCACTAAGCATCCTCCGGCTCTATTGCAGATATCAGCACTAAAATCATCCTGTCAGTAAAAACAAATCCTTACAGAATCAAAACCGAAAAAGTTCTCTTGTAATTGAATACCCAACTTAAGTAAGTACACAGAAAACAAACAAAACATTTGTTGATTTGATGAATAAAAATACAAAATGTTTTGTCACTAAGTACTTAAAACTTTTACATACTTCTAATCGATATAATCTTGAATACTAATTTGCAAGTAGTTAGAAGATTTTTGATTTGAACAGAAGATAACGTAATTTAAAGACAAAGCTAATCGCATATATTCTTTCTTCTGATTAAAAGGAAACCGGAAGTATGTAGCAGCTCATATACGGGTCACCTTTACTTCTCCCAGCAAATTTTTATCATTGCATTGAAATAAAAATATATGCTTTCTAATATTAAATAATGTTTATAGTCTGTTATTACGTTTTGTCTTGCACTTGTTTTAAAGAATTGCCTGCCGGCTTTCAGTCAGAACGAATATTAAAAGCAAATAAAAACATAACAAATATTTTAAGACGTTTCCTATAAAAAACATTTTTTTAAATAGTTGATTCAGTCATCTGACTATATAATAACAACGCTAGAAAATTGTAAACATAATTTAAGTAAAAACGGTATACCTGTCACGATTTTATATATATATATATATATATATATATATATATATATATATATATATATATATATCCGATAAAACAAATGCCCCTGGGAGTATCGTCTAATTTTAATGCAATACCGATTGAAAAGATTCCATTGTATCTTTAGTGAAAGGTAAAGCTGCGATTTAAATCTTGCTACGTCTCGAGATTCCATTCGTCCTGTTTATTAATGGAAAAAAAGTGACTGCCTCTTTTACTGGTAGACAAGTTTCTTCGATTCGCTTTTATGATTATAGACAATTTTTTCACTTTTCGAACAGCTTCATAGATCGATTGAAACAAAGTGTCAAAAGTGTAAATTAATCAAACGTTCTGATGGTTGAAGTCGTGAAAATATTTCATTTTCTGAGGAAAGAAAACATTGATTGTTCTCAAAACCCGTTAGTTTTAGAAATGATCAGATTATTTAAGAAGCAACGCAGTATACAAAACCAATGCTGTCCATAATAAAGATCTATCTCTCTCTCTCTCTCTCTCTATATATATATATATATATATATATATATTAACGCAATGAAAGAAAATTGCGAATGATTAGGAAATAAGACAAAAATAGTAATAAAATACATTATTTCATATATATATAGACATCCACAGACAGTCCTGTTTCGCTGTATCAAAACTCATCTGTACGGTTAGACATCCGATTGCTTCTAGCCAAGATTGAAACCCAACCGAATTGACATCACTCGGCGATTCTACCTCTGAGCTATGGGCACCGGGTAGAGGTAGGCGGACTTTAGCGTGGTATATACAATCTAAACACACGTCAGTAACCGAGAGTGTTCAAATTCATGACTGAATGAATGATTCGTAACTGCGTGAATAGCTACTGTTTTTAAAGTTTATCATTTCTCCAGAGTGATCAATCGGCGTACGAAATCGTAAATTATAGATAACTATATCAATAAATATGCATATGCATATACACGCAAGTACACGCACATATATAAATATTTTTCGCATGTCTACATTTACCCATTATTTCTTTGTTTCAAAAGAAAATATTACACAAAAAATCCGAAATAATGGAAAATATAGACATGCGAATAAATATCAGCTTTGCAAATAACAACAAATCAAATTAACACAAAACTACCATATATACACTACCGACCATAATATTGGAACTACTTAGATTTATTCTCTAAAAGAAAGAAATAACAAATTTTATGTCTTAGAAGAATAAATATAGATATATTTTATTGTTGCTCACAATTGTACAATAATTAAAACCAAAATTAACATAGAGTAATTTCAAATTTAATTAAAATTAATTCATATTTTCTTTTCATCAGAGAAACCACCACGAGTTTTTATTACTGCAGAGCAAATCCTTGGCATTCTTTCTAATAACTTAGAAAATAAGTTGGTGAAAGTGATTTCCAAGCATTTAAACAACATTTGTTCATTTTTAGGAAGTTCATTTCAAATTGTACGATCAATTTCATACTTTATTCTCCTTCTTTAATAGTGGTTTCTTAACTGCTACACAGCCTTTAAGCCCGGCATAATGAAGACGTCTCTTAACAGTAGTAACAGATACTGGATGTTGCCGAGTAGAATTCATTTCATTTGTTAATTCCGGAGCGGTTTTTCTTCTATTCCTCTTGCTGGATATCATCAAGTGCCTATCCTCTACAATAGGTGTTACTCTGGGCCTACCAGATCTTTTTCTGACAATATTTTACTCAGTTTCACGAAGTCGTTGGAGGCACGCCATTTTTTGATAGGCTTAATTTTTTAACAATAACACGTTCAGAATATCCTTCTTTCGAATGAATTTCAACCTGAGCTCTTTTTTCAATGCTAATCTTTTACTTCCTTGCCATTTATACCATAGTAATATGGCTTACAAAAATAAATTATACCGTAATTATAATATCTGAATAAATCTGAATTTTCGGCAAAAACTTGATCACAATAAAAGGAGTCAAGTAGTAAATTGAGTAAATCTTTATTTTAAAGTTGAAAAGAATACTTTTTTTATTTGACATCTTCATAAAAATAAAAAAATTACAAACTCGGTGAATTTGATTCTGTGAAAAATGTTTTGGTGGTCCCAAACTAATGGTCGGTAGTATATATACAACAAATGACATAAACACAAAAGTGTCATATATATATATATATATATATATATATATATATATATATATATATATATGGCAGGTTTGTGTTTATTTGATTTGTTGGTATTTGCTGTTAAGTATAAATATACAAAAACACACAAAAAAAAGAAAAATCAATAAAATAATCACATAAGACCACAAACACAAATACACATAAGAACACAAACGCTCAACCATGACCTAAAAATAAATCTTTTAAGCGGACATACCAATAAATACGTTAAAAATAAGATGAAGCCAATAAAAATAAGTCAGTACAATATAGTGGTCAACCCAAATGTCAAGAACCAAATAAAATTCAATCAAGCAGACATTAAAAAGCAATAAAAAGAAAAACAACCAATTGCTAATAAGACCAATCCCACAACCAAATATCAAAATTCTATATAAATAAGAAAAAAAAACCGAACATAGCAGCAAATCAAGAAAACCCAGCTCTGATTCGTGCCGAATATATATATATATATATATATATATATATATATATATATATATATATAACGAAGTGTGATCAAAAAGCTGACAAGGTCTGCTAGTTTAAATTTATATGCCATTTTTAAATTTGCAAATAAGATGTTATGTATTGTGCCCCAAGTTGTGGATAAAGAGCCATATTTTCTTATGGTTTTCCTTTTTTATTTTCAAATTATTTTACCCAATACAATCATTTCATGAACCAATGTGGTGTCACGCATTTAATCCTTAACTTCGAACATAAAAACTCATCACTTGATTTGAAAATTGCAAACATTAAATAGGCCATGTCGGTTCCTTAGAATCAAGTTTCTTTCAAGTGTATGTCAAAAGTATTGAGGGATTCATTTTTAATGCGAAATTTGTATAACTTCAAATGTTATTATAGTAGACACTTATTTTTTTTTTAATAGAATCTCCATGATTTTAAACAGTGAGACATCTGACAGTAGTCGAAACTGGAGCGAAAAAGCAGTGTTTTATTCGCCATGCTTTGTCGCCCAGCCATGAACGACTTCACAGGCACGGCCGATTTGTACTATTTAAAGAAAACACATCACTTTCACTCAGATTATTTTTCTCAAGACGCTATATCTTTTCAGATAGATAGATAGATAGATAGATAGATATGAACAGAATGAGATATATAGATAGATAGATAGATAGATAGATAGATAGATAGATAGATAGATAGATAGATAGATAGATAGAAGAAATTAAAAAAATCACAATCGAACGCAATTCTCAAAAATTTTATCAGAAGAACTTTGGATGGAAAATTTATCGTCTATCAGGACGATAAATTTTCACATCTATCTATCTATCTATCTATCTATCTATCTATCTATCTCAGTTTGTTCATATCTATCTATCTATCTATCTATCTATCTATCTATTTTTTCCTGCTTTCTCCCAAAGTAATATATACATATATTAAGTAATACTCTCATATATAATAATAATAATAATAATAATAATAATAATAATAGTAACAAAAATAGTAATGGTAATACTAGTAATTGTTTTAGTTCTTCTTGAAAAATCCACCGAAGACGAACTCGGAAGTAAAAAAAGAAACAAACGAAGTACATGAACAAAAGTCAAATACTCGTAGGAAAGAAAAAAAAAAACCCCGAGACGAGAACCCTAACACTAAAGCGCTCAATACAATAGTAGAGCAACAAAGAATGAATAAATCTAAGTAAGAGCCAACAGACCTACATAGGTTTCACCCTGCGGCTTGTCAGGGTAAGCCACCTTACCCTGACGAGCTGTAGGGTGAAACCTAGGTAGGTTTGTTTACTTAAATAAATAAATAAATAAATAAATATATATATATATATATATATATATATATATCAGCATGCAGTGTGGGTATAGAATAATCCAAAGGAGTATCCTGTACATACTGTACATACAGTACATACATATATATATATATATAATAATAACAATAGTAATAGTAACAAAAATAATAATGCTAATACTAATAATTGTTATACTATATTTTAGTTCATCTCGAAAAACCCATTGAGAACAAACTCGGAGGGGAAAGAAGAGGAAGTCAAAAAAGAAATAAACGAAGTACATGAGCATACGTCAAATACTCGTAGGAAAGAAAAAAAAGCCCTGAGATGAAAACCCTAACACTAAAGTGCTCAATACAATAGTAGAGCAACAAAGAAAGAATAAATCTAAGTAAGAATCAACAAACTTACCTAGGTTTCACCCTACGGCTCATCAGGGTAAGATGGCTCTCTTACCCTGACCAGCTGCAGGGTGAAACCTAGGTAGGTTTGTTGGCTCTTACTTTTTCTTTTTTTTTTAATCGTGTCACCCCAAGCAAGGCATTCCACTGCCCCTATAACTTAGGGTGTTACATAGAGGGATTTGGGTATAGGAAATGTCAGAAGGAGGGTGATAGACGACTTAGGATGTACATAGGGAGACAGATGGAGAGAGTGGGTGTGTGTTAGTGTGTTAGAAGGTGTCTATTGACCTTACATTTAAACTCCTGGAGGTTGTAGCCGTCGGGGAAGCAAGCATGCGGTAGGGAATTCCACAGGCGGGAAGTGCGAGGAAAGAAGCGGTTGGAGTAGAAATTGCGGTTACATTTGGTTTCACTGTAAAAGGGTGGGACCTAGTTGCCAATCTAGTATCTCGTGCAAATTCACATCTAGGGGGTACCAGTGATTTAAGTTCATCAGAGCAGAAGCCATGAAAGTATTTATAGAAGAGGCACAGAGATGCCACGTCACGCCGGTGAGAGAGATACTGCAGGCGGTCAGCCAAGTCGGTAGATTTATTCCTTATATATATATATATATATATATATATATATATATATATATATGATGGATGACGCGTTGTTAAAATGATTATGATCATACAGTTTTGATCCTTGATCTTAATTCCCGTGAGAACGAAAATGGCTCTTGAAGACAGCAAGTGACTTGGAATACCTATGCAGATGCGACAGACCATTTTTCTGCATAAGGCTTCCGTGTGACTTGTTTTGTAAATTTGAATTCAGGTTGATTGTGGGTTTTCAAATTCCTCCGTTACTGGTACGTGTGCCATTTCACAGATAATCTCAGCAAGCCATTAAAGATATACTCATTTACAAAAGATGGCTGATGGCATAAGTCAATAAACTCTTCCCGCTCACGCTTCAAAACCTCGTCTGGATATCAACACTAAATTACTCCAGCAAGTGCAATCAATTCTTTAGAGAATCAAAAAATGGAAATTTTCTTTTATAATAGAATACACAAGGTAACTAAAATGTTATGTCAGCACACAGAAAGCAAAATAAATATTTATGCTTTATTAATGTGTTGCTCTTCTTACACATCACCGGTGTAAATGTATTGAGTGGTGGGCGAAATGAATTATTTATTTTCCAAGAGAAGCCGCATTATTTAAACTGAAATCTATGTTTGCCAATTGGTCTCTATGGTGAAACAATTTGTTCATTTTATATTCAAGTCTTTTATTTTCAATTTATCCTAACCAGGGGAATAAAGCCCCCAACACGCAAGAAGCTAATGAGTATTAGAGAAGCTGAGAAAAGAACTACTCTTTAGGTGAAAGAACAAGAAAAGAACACGAATTAAGAAAACAGAAGATAACAATTGACATTGCATTTGAATTTTTGACGATCCAAGTTGACTGGGAAGCCAGAAGCCGGAAGAGAGTTGCAAAATCAAGACGTGTAAGAGAAGGATCTGTTGGCATTGAACTTACGGTCACATCTAGCCATTTCAAGCATAAATTGACGAGATCTTGCCAACATTCAAGTACTGTGCTGATATTTATACTCTAGGTTCTATAAGAGATGGTTCATCAGAACATTTACCAAGAAAGGAACTAGGAAGGTATGTTATGGTGGTGAGAAAGTAACTGAAGGCGAGATACCACGTCAGGAGCAATAACATCACAGATACCTTTTTGGATTTTGTTAAGAATTTCTAAATATAGAGTAGGAACACCAAACCAGATGTGGTAGCAATTTTCAAAGCAAGGATAAATGGTAGACTAGTAACTATGTAAGACTAGCAGTATAGCCCGGCGTTGCTCGGGTGTAATGAAAGCTTTAATACTAATCCATAGTCCTGGAGCTCAGACTCAGCCTAAAGAATATTTGTGTGAAGTTTGGTGAGTATCAGATACAAATTGTGGATTTGTATAAAGGACATACAGAGAGATAAACAGATACACACACACAAACATCTTGCCTTTTATATATATATATCGATTTATATTATCGATTTTCTACACTATTGTAAAAACTGCAACCTTGAAATTTATGAATATCGTTTCTTATGTCTGTCTATGAGTGTATCCAATTTGATTAATTAATTAATCGATATTTATCGGGGGTAGCTCGACACAAACCCTAGCTAAGAACACTCGCAGACACTTATAGTACAACTATCTAAATTTTCAAGAAAATCGGTTCAACCGTTTCGGAGTCTATTGGCAACGGACACACACACAGAGACAAAGTTACATTTGGAAATAAGTTTAGATAGATTCTGGCAGCATTCAAAAACTCAAACAAGGAGACTGTCCAGAAGAGTTGCAGGAGATTCCGTAGTCGTCTAGAGACCTTGGTTGAAGATAATGGCGATTTTATAAATTTACTCTTTAGTATTTCAAGATACTTTTGTTTAATTTTGGTAAATATATCTGTTAAAACAAGATGTCCGTGTTATTTTTATTTTTGCGTAATTTAGACGATACCTTATTCATAGCTTATATATAAATATTATACTCTCATTACTATTGAGCACTCTAGAGAGGAAAATTTGAAAAAAAAAACAAAAAACAGTTACCACTTCGGCGATCTATGTATAACGCAAAAAGCAATGAATTGAGTTTTTTCGGTGATTGGCGTGTGGATACGCCGCTTATATCTAACACGCTAAAATGTCCCTATGGCTTAGGGGTTAGCGACTCCGGCTGACGCCAAATCGGTCGATTTTCGATCCCGACCGGAGGCAAGTGGATGTCTAGCCACACTGATGAGCTACGAAACAGACTTGTATGTGGATGACGACGAATATATATATATATATATATATATATATATATATATATATATATATATATATATATAAACTTATTTATAAATGGAACTTTGTCTGTGTGTGTCTGTATGTGTCTGTGTGTCCGTTACCTATAGGCTCCAGAACGGATGAACCGATTTTCTTGAAAGTTTACACAGTTGTACTATAAGCGACTGCGAGTGTTCTTAGCTAGGTTTTGTGTCGGGGTACCCCCGATAAATATCGAAAATCGATAATCGAAAAAATCGTGTTATAGAAGGAGTGGTCCGATTTTAATCAAATTAGATTCACTCATAGACAAAGACATAAGAAACGATATTCAGAAGCTTCAAGGTTGCAGTTCTTACAATAATGCAGAAAATCGATAATTAGATTTAGATTTTTCTTCGGGTTTGGCTCTAAGTAGGTATAATTGTAGTTCTTAGTCTCAGCCATGATACCATTTACTCAGTGGACTTAATTAGCCTTCAAAATTCACGACGAAAAAAACTTATTTGATATCGAACCAGGAAATCAAAATTTGACTTACATCCATTAATTTTTCTTTCAGTCTACGGTTTCGCTTTAACTGGAAACAACTATTGCTTTTTAGTCTTTCGTGCCAACGACAAAAGAGTCTGAGCTGCAGGACCATGGATTTAAAGCTTTTATTACACCCGAGCAACGCCGAGCTATACTGCTAGTATATATATATATAGTAATTCTGTACTTAACAACTATCCTAATTTATATAATTAATTGTATTTTACATATATAGAATTAATCATAAGTGTGTTGTTAGTTCTATATTTAAGATCGTTGTAGAGCAATGGCTATCGACTCGGAATGTGAAATCGGAGAGTCGTGTTAGAATTCAAGTTGAATTAATTTCATTCACAAGTACCTTTGGGAAAGTTATGAACCCATCTCTTCACTCTTCTGCTTTGGGTTGAATAACAGAAAAGATTGGATTCTGTATCCTTGGTTGGGAACCGGTCTACCGCAGAAAGTAACTGCAACATACTGCAGGAAAATCGTTTTGTTTTTTCATACGTCTCAAAATGTAATATAACAATCTGGCCCCACCCGAGGAAGTGATGCAAGCGATGGTGTTTCCCGTCGGTGAAGGGGTCGGCGAACGACAAGACAGGTGTTTGTGAAATACATCCTGTCGAGGCCGGAGCGGATGTCGTTTGACCTTATTTCCGACAGCGGCGGAAATGACTACGGAGGCAAACAGAACAGGTGTCTCTGGGAATTACGTGGGCGTTGCGTGGGCGAGGCAAAACCGGAAGGAAAGTCCCGGTTCTAGAAGACTATATAAAGACCTCGACACACGGATTCGCTAGCAGAGAACGGCCAGTGGAAGCAGAGAACGGCCAGTGGAAGCAGAAAAACACCACAGGCAAAACTACACTCCCGTCAACCCATTCTATGTGCGCTCTCACCCTTCCGTTCTCTATTCCACACGGTTCGTCGTCATTAATAAAAATATAACCTTATATTTTTATATATGCGTGTTTGTTGTTTTGTCGTCGTACGGCGATATATAACAAAAAGAGACATGATCGTCCAAGCGTGTATCACGTATGGCAGTAACCTGACTGATTATGCATTTAACAATAGTGAATAAACAAAAAAAAAGGCCAGTTGATCTGTAAGAAAGAATTATTAATTGATTATATGAAATATAAAATAATCAAAAAATAAAGTTATTGGTTCATTTAAGAACTTCATACACTCACCTTAAGATATGCTGTGTATTTACTTATTATTTCGTATGCTAGGTGCCATGTCGTTATAAGGTATATAATTAAAATTTTAGCTTAAAAACGCATTTACATTTGCCAGAGGACAGCAAAATTTCATTGATTTTATTAAAATACAGATAACGCGAAAGATATGAATAAATTCGGTTATTGAGGATATCAATTTTTATAGCGCGCTGCGTGTGTAGCTGCCGGTGGCCGAGTGAAGAAAACAATGCCGAACGGACCAGCTGAACGACTACAAGGAAAAAGAAAATTGTTTAACTCCGATGCGTTTGAGAAGAGACAGGAGGAACGAAGTCTTTCCTGGAAATAGTCAAAGAAAATGCCGAGAATGAGTATCTTGTGAACAATCATGAAAAATCAGAAGAGTTTTCTTAAATGAAAGGATCAATGTAATCAGTTGTCAAAAGATTAGGGAAAGAAGGAAAGAGAAGAAGAAAAAGAAAGGGAAAGAGAGAAATAAAAAAAGATAGTACGAGTGAAGAAAGAAAGAAAGAAAGAAAGAAAGAAAGAAAGAAAGAAATAAGAAATAATGGACAAAGAAAAGACAAAAGAAAGAAAAAAGAAAGAATAAAAAAGAAAGCACAACAGAGAGACATTCAAACAGACAGACAGACAATCAGACAGACAGACAGAAAAAAGAAAGAACGGCTTAAAAAAAACAAATAAAGAATGAAAAACTGACGGACAGACATAAATAAATAAATAAATAAATGCAGAACAAACGAACGAAAGAAAGAAAGGAAGACAGAAAGAAAAGAAAAGAAAGAGAAGAAAGATAGAGACAAAGAATCAGTGAAACGAAAGAAAAAAGAGTGAAAGAAAGTGAAGAAAAAAGGTGAAAAAATAGAATGAGAGGAGGAGTAGTAAAAAGTGAGAGTAAAACAATGACTGAAAGAAGGAAAAACAAGCAAAATGAAAGAAGAAGAAAAAGATAAATAGAAGAAAAAAAAAGTAAAAGAGAAAATGAAAAAGAGGAATAAATATACAAAGTCATAAAAAAGAAAGAAAATAAAGAAAAAAGAAAGACAAACGTAAAGGAAAATTTCTCCATGTAACCACACACACACACACACACACACACACACACACACACATATATATATATATATATATATATATATATATATATATATATGTGTGTGCAATTATGTATGAATGCACAAATGGATTTAATGGAAGAGAGAGAGAGAGAGGAGGAGGAGGAGAGATTAAAAGAAGAAAACGTCCTGCTCCTTGCTGCTCTTTTTCAGAGTTCGAGACAGAAACGCAGAAATTGTGAAATGAGATCTTTGGGTATTTAATTTTTTTTTCCCCTCCTTACGAGGCGAAAAGGCTTTGCACCAAATAATAGCGATTTCTGTCTAAATATGCCAAATGACTTAAGCGTTTCTGCATGGGCAAAGAAGCGTGTTCAATAAGCGGCAAATAAAGAAAGAAAGACTCGGAGGAGATGCATTAACCCGATTGGTTTAAAAAATAAAAAAAAATGAGTGGAACAAAATGGCAAAGAAAAAATGGAATCTGTTTTTTAAAGAATTATCAAACACGCACGCGTGTGCACACCAACAGGCGTATAGACAGTAACATGTACGAAAACTCTCAAAAGCACGGAGGCTTATCTCTTTAAAATATTTCTCCAATAAAGCATAGGTAAACACAATGTAAATTTAGATGTAGAAAGATACATTGGATGAAATATTTGAAAATTTTCAAAAAATTTCATGTTCTTTTTCGATATAATATATCTGGTAAATCTTTCCTGTGTTAGTGCTGAAATCTCACTGCATTATGGTATCACAAAGTTCTGTCTATATATATATATATATATATATATATATATCCAGGTGAAGAGGATCCATGGTTTTACGGTTTTGAGTCCCCTGGCATTTATTTTTTTTATAAACAGTGCTCAATAGAATAAATATTGTAGAGCTTAATATAATAATATAATTAGGTATTAAATGTGCATTGCGACACGGAAATCATTTTCACAACCAACATCCAACATTGCCTGATGACAAGATTCTATCTCGAAACATAGAAATTTCCGTGTCGCAATGCACATTTAATTCATAATTATATATATATATAGTGTTTGATTGTGGTTAGTGTCAGGGTGTTATTTTTTAGTTGGTTATTTCTGATAAAATCTATCTTGTGAATCATTTTTTATCGTGAATGCTCAATATCAGGTGGTTGTGGATAGAGGGTTGATAAGTATAAACATTTTGTCTCTTTAACAGAGCAGATTCATGCCGACTTCAAAGTTTCGTGAGGACCCCGTTATTACGTTCTCACACGTCAGGGTTGTAAATAGCCTTAGATAAACACTTTGTACACACACACACACACACACACACATATATATATATATATATATATATATATATATGCAATTATGTCTGAATGCACAGATGGATTTGATGGAAGAGAGAGAGGAGGAGGAGAGATTAAAAGAAGAAGACGTCCTGCTCCTTGCTGCTCTTTTTCAGAGTTTGAGACAGAAACGCAGAAATTGTGAAATCCATGGTCCTGGAGCTCACACTCTTTGGACGTTGGCACGAAAGACTCAAAAACAATAGTTGTTTCCAGTTAAAGCGAAACCGTAGACTGAAAGAAAAATGAATGGATGTAAGTCAAATTTTGATTTCCTGCTATCGATATCAAATATTTTGCACTATTGTAAGAACTGCAACCTTGAAACTTCTGAATATCGTTTCTTATGTCTTTGTCTATGAGTGTATCAAATTTGATTAAAATCGGACCACGCCTTAACCCGATTTTTTCGATTATCGATTTTCGATATTTTGGGGGGGTACCTCGACACAAAACGGACACACACAGATACACACACAGAGACAAAGTTTCATTTATAAATAAGTTTAGATAGATAAATATATATTATCAGCTTCAGAAGACTTTGGTTGATTAATATCAATTTTATTTTGAAATAATTGTGCTTATTTCAATGACGTATCTACATAAATAATTCAACTGATACTATAAAGCATAATATGCAAACATTCTTGACTATGAAAAGTATTTGACACAGTAGAACACTCTGCAGGTTTCAGATCATTTTTGAAACGAAAATTATATTAAAATTATTGTGAATATTTTGTTTGGTCATTTCATCCCGATCAAGGCAGTTTTCAAGCCACTGGTGTGCAGTGCGTTACATAGGAGGAAAGTGATGAGAAAGAGGGACAAGTTATAGGGGGGGTCAGGAAGTGGGTAAGAGAAGGATGAGAATACCGATGAGCGTGGAGTGGACGGGAAAAGGAGCATGTGGGAACTTTATGGAGTCCGAGAGATAGGAGATCACTATTGACTTTACATCTAAACTCTTGGAGATTGAATCTGTCGGGGAATCAAGTATACGGAAGGGAATTCCACAGGCGGGAAGCGCGAGAAAAGAAGCTGTAGGAGTAGAGGTTGCGGTTACATTTTATTGGTTTCACTGTAAAAGGGACCTAATTGCTAGTCTAGTACCACGAGTAAATTCATGCAGAGAGGGCACAAGTGAGCTAAGCACATTGGAGCAGGAACTGTGAAAATATTTGTAGAAGAAACATAGTGAGAAAGTGACTGCATCTAAGCTGTTAATTCAAGATCGATTACATTACAGATTTTCCGTTGGATTTTGTCAAGAGCCCCGAAGTGAATAGCAGGGGCACTCGATCAGATGTGGCAGCAGTATTTAATACAAGGGCAGATGGTAGATTTACATATGTGCAGGATGGATTCAGACGGGAAAACCTTCCTGGCTCTACATATTGAACATATATATGATGCATAAAGATACAATAAAGACACTAAGAAGAATGAGGCAAAATTATACGATTTTTCATGAGCTATTTATTTTGAAAGTCTGGTGCTCCCGCTGTTCATCTCAGTGTTTTTGATAGGCTCCAAAGGAGAATCAGTAATGTGAGAGGAACCGACTTGGCTGCTCGACTCCAGCCACTTTCCACCGACGAGATGTGGCTACCATTTGTCTGTTATATAAATACTTTCATTGCTTCTGCTCCAACGAACTTAAGTCACTGGTGCCTCCGCAACAGGTGGTTACTCGTGCAACCAGACTGGCATTTGGGTCTCACCCATTCACAGTTAGATCAACCAAATGCAGACGACAATTCTACTCCTTCAGCTTCTTTTCTTGCACTTCCCGCTTGTGGAACTCGCTTTCTTGTTCTTGCTTTCCTGACGGCTACAACCTCCAGGAATTTAAATGCAAGGTCAATACTCATCTCTTAACCCCTTGACTCTAGTTCTTTACACACCGCCCTGTATATCCTTTCCTTTCTATCCACCTTCGCAACTGTCATCACGCCTGTATTCCCATCCTTCTTTTGCTTCTTTCTAACTGGTTCGTCCTTCTCTTCACTCTCCTCTAATCTTTTTCTCTTATGTAGCCCACTGCACATCAGTGGCGCTACCGCCTTGCTCGGGGTGATATGATTAAAAAAAAGTATCAAAAGTTGAATTGAAACGAATCCTTCTCCCTGAATATTTGCGGTGTTATCTTCATTTATATTATTTAAATTCGAATTACTGTTTCCATCTTTGTTGCTATTATCACAACGTTTCGACTGTTGTGCCTTCTGGCATTCATCAGGTGTTTATCGATCTGTGTAACCTTCAAAATGAAACCTTTATTTAATCAGCAACATTAGTGTGTTCATGTTTCTCTGTCCATGTCTAGGGGTATCTAGTTTCATTTTTATTTAGTATGACGCGCTCCGTTTCCGTTGAGTCCAAGGACAAACTTCTCAGAATAGGAAATACGAAATATTCAAACCATTTACGATTTTCTTGATATTTTATTATCTTCTTGAATCAACCGAATTACTCGGAATTTCTTTACTACCATTCTTTTATTTGTTCTTATGAACACCCCCCCCTTAAGAATTTATTTATATTTATATTTTAATTTTAATTTTTTTTATATTATTCTTATCCTTTATGTTTATGTTTTTATTTTATTTTATTTTATTCTATTTTATTCTATATTTTCCAATGTTTCGATTTTTCTATTGCTGCCCTTTTCTCGTTTCTTTCTTTTATCTTTTCAATTTTCTTTCTTATTTTTTTTTTTGTTTGTTTTTCTTTTTTCATTTTAACTTTTTTAACTTTTCTCTTTTTCTCTTTTGTCAGGTTTAAAATTTTTGTCATGTCTGGCTGTCTGTGGCAAAACAATTAAAACACTGCTGTCTATGAGTCTTACACACACCATTGTTTAAAATGCTATAATCTTGCACACCACTGAAATCATTTTATTGAATGAGCTCCTTATTCTTATGTTTTTATTTACTTTTTAATTTCTTGCATTTTGATTTTATTTTACTTTTTAAATCTCCTTATATATATATATATATATATATATATATATATATGTAAAAATATACTCAGTTATGAGTATCACAGAACGAAACGCGTAGGCGATTTAAATAAAGTTTTCCTCTTGTCTTCTTTTTATCTATCTATCTATCTATCTATCTATCTATCTATCTATCTATATATATATATATATATATATATATATATATGTGTGTGTGTGTGTGTGTGTGTGTGTGTGTGTGTGTGTGTGTGTGTGTGTGTATAAATTGCTAAGTAAATTAACCACATTTTACTGCCTGATGATAGTGTTTTAAACTATTGAATGGGAATAACTGTGGATCTAAATGCAGTTTTTTTCATATTTATATTATTGTTTAATATATATATATATATATATATATATATATATATTATTCATTATACTTTAGAACATGTACAAACTACAAGCTATTACAAAATTGTACATTTCGTTTTCACATTAAAAGATATTAAAATACAGGAGGAAACAAAAAGAGGGCTGAAAAGATGAGAAAACAAAAAGAGAAATCAAGAAATGGAAAAGAAAGAGGAAAGAGAAAGACACAAAGGAAACAAAAAAGCAAAGAGGAAAACAAGAGAGGAAAGAGCCAATGGAAACGGCTAAATGAGAGAAATTTTAAATTTAGGCAAGAAGTAATTTGTAGACAGATATAGGTATCGGTTACATGGTGTCTGGGCTTAACAAAGGGGAAAAAGTGAGAAAATGCACAGAGGGAAGAAAGTGTGAGACGAGGAGAAAACAGAAGTGGCAAAAAATAGAATAATATCCTCTTACTTCGTACAAAAATTTATAAAGATAAAGGGAAATTTTTTTTTAACTTTTTTTAAAAAAAAAGATTATTACCATCATTAATAACTAACTGATAAGCATTGTTCTTTTAACGTTGAAACAAAATGTACAGTATTGTAGTAGCTTGTAGTTTGTACGTGTTATAAAGTATAATACATAATCAATAATATTTGCCATATTTTTCTTTATTGAGCACTGCTTTAATTCATGTTTTGAACGTTACAATTATTTTCTTCGTTCCGTATTCATTTCGATATATATATATATATATATATATATATATATATATATCGAAATGAATACAATTTTACAAGGCAATCTTAAACAAGGCAGTTACGTTTTACATAAGTATCTTAAGCAGGCAATTAGAGGTTTACAGTAGTCTGGAGTTTGTACATGTTCTAAGGCAATAATTAATATATATATATATATATATATATATATATATATATATATATATATATATATATATCCGAGTGATTATAGAACGAGGAGAGAAAAGAAAAAGTTTTTTTTTCCGTCCAAAACATTAATTTAAAACAGTGCTCGATATATGATGTATAGAGCTGTGAATTTCACACTTACACACCAGGTTCTTCAAAAGTCTAACGGTCAAAATGAAAGACACATTCACTTAATTATCAATAACCCCAACCAACCCCACAACAACAACGAACCAAATATAAACAGAAGATGATTCCAAACTCTTACTCTTTACTTCTCCCGATGATATGTTGGAGTCCAAACATTGAAACAACCATATGATTGTAGAGAAGAGGATATATATATAGAAAAAATTTTGTACATGTTCTAAAACATAATTTATAATATATATATATATATATATATATATATATATATATATATAAATTTCATAGACATGTTAAATGCTTTACAAATTTATAGCTATATGCTTATTGGAGACGATTCTGTAATAATGTTTAATGTTCAAATTAGCGGAAAAGGAAAAACATCTTTGCAACGGAAGCAAAGAAATTCATTTGAATATTCAGTTATACGCAGTTTTAGAGATTTAGAGTAAATCTAGCATCGATTAAAGCATCGATTCAAAGACAAGAATGTGGATATTTTGAAAATGTATGAACAATATAGAGCGTCTTTTCTTTTTAATTGGATTTTTCAATTTACAGAAAAAATGAATTTGATTCATTTGAAATTGTCATGAATAATTATTTTTTAGGAAAACGCATTGGTCAGCATTCATTGATTTTTATTTTTTCTTTCCACGATGACATTAGAATGAAGTGGTATCCAAAAATTATAACATTGTTTAGGAGAGATCGAATTACTATGAAATTAATAAAAATGGTTTCATTTTATCCAAGCTCTCCAATTAAAAAACGAAATTGAAAAACAAACGAGTCACTTTTATAAGAAACGAGCAAACGATTTGTCCATAACAATAAACGTGTTGTAAGATTTTATGTCAAGAAGTCATTTACTGGCAATAATTAACGAATTTCAACTGAAGTTCGTTTTTATTTACCTATTTGATGGCATATCAGATGCACGGTGTATAAGTCGCACATCAATTTCAGCAGGGCAAACAAAAAATAAAATAAAAATAATTAGTAATTAGTAAAGTTACTAAAAATATTAGTAAATGGTACAATCTAGACTATATCTCTGAGATATGGTTTTGGTTAAACAAGCCTTTATTACAATTTAACGAAAAATAATAAAAAAAAATAAAGAACACGAGCCTCCAAAAACTTTATTATAAACAAAATAAAAATCAAATAATTATCACAATTGAGCAAAACAGTACAATTATCATTAAATTTTTATTCATCAACAAATCCATAAAATTTATTGTCTTATTTACCAAAACGGATTCTAATTTTTAATACTACTATATACAAAAGGTATCTTAAAATTACTCCAAAATCTAAGCTAATAGGAATTGCCAGGTAGCCAATTTCTGCTGACTATCCCGAATTTTAAGTATACATATGGCATATAAGACGTAGAAATACCGTCAAATATGGTAAATTCTTTTTTTTAACAAAGCCACTTTTTACTGATGTGTAGCGAAAAAGAAATCTGTGTTTCAGGCAAACAAAACTTTTGACGACAACAGGTACTCTCTTGGTTTCTTGGTCTTTCCAATGTCGTCTTCTTCGTCGTCGTCTTCTTTGTCGTCGTCTTCTTCTTTGTCGTCGTCTTCTTCGTCGTCGTTTTCTTCGTCGTCGTCTTCTTTGTCGTCGTCTTCTTTATCGTCGTCTTCTTCGTCTTCGTCGTCGTCTTCTTCGTCGTCGTCTTCTTTGTCGTCGTCTTCTTCGTCGTCATCTTCTTTGTCGTCGTCTTCTTTGTCGTCTTCTTCTTCGTCGTCGTCTTCTTTGTCGTCGTCTTCTTCGTCGTCGTCTTCTTCGTCGTCGTCTTCTTTGTCGTTGTCTTCTTCGTCGTCATCTTCTTTGTCGTCGTCTTCTTCGTCGTCGTCTTCTTCGTCGTCGTCTTCTTCGTCGTCGTCTTCTTTGTCGTCGTCTTCTTCGTCGTCGTCTTCTTCGTCGTCGTCTTCTTTGTCGTCGTCTTCTTTGCCGTCGTCTTCTTCGTCGTCGTCTTCTTCGTCGTCGTCTTCTCGCTCAAACACTTCGTACTGCACAAATTTTTCCTTATTTCATGCCTTTCCTCAGCTGCTTATTTGCATACGAATTACAACGGGCGGCTCGTATGTCGACATGGCCGCCTCTCATTTGCATATCCAGTAAAACCGTGCGCCTTCGCACAGGAACAAGGCGTTAGATCACCCAGATGAACACATGATGTCTTCAATTACTTTTTGCATAAGATTCGTCAAATGTAATAATGATGGCCCAAAATTTTGGCAAAACGATTAGTATATTTTTGCTGAGCAAGAAGATTGTCAGTGGGGTTTAAGTGCAGGTTGCATGCCCACTGAGTTTGAGAAATAGAAATTGTCAAGGTGATACTTTCGGATAAAAGTTAAAGCGATGTATAACAAACAATATTTAAACTTTTAAACAGTTCCACTAAAGAGAAATATATTAAAGTTTGCTTGTCAATGTTTTTTTCATTTGCGTCCAAGGAAGAATTATATATTTTTTTATTAATCTGACTTTGTAAGCTTAAAGTCCCTGAAACCAGATATATTTCAAAGTTGAGCTGATTTGAAAGTAATTAAAAAAAGCAAAATTACGATTATGGCTAACCAATGAAATTTCTTTCATACTGTTATCAAAGATTTACTTCTTTCTAGATGTGTGACAATGAGAAAACCTACCTAATTAACACGAGGCTAATGGGAGCACCTGGTATCGGACAAAACGGCATGACGATTGGGTGACCTAGCTGTCGTGGACACGGCTAAGAAGTCCAGCACGAAATAATATAACAACAACCAAAATAGGAAATAACTATATATATATATATTAAACACAGCAAAATACAAATACTTAGAACTCTGTTAGTAGGACAATAAATACGGGTTAGGAAGTAATACTAGAACTGAGACTCGCAATGGTCGTACGGTAGCAGTCTTGGGTATCTCAGTCTATCGCTCTTCTGCTTGTCTGCTTTATGCTGATCGGCTCTTGTGAGGGAAAGTATATGTAGTTGTAGGAAGAGTTCACTCCGTTGAATGGGAGATGCCACCATGACACTAGCCCAACTTAGGCTTAGCTATGCTATTAAATTACAGCTGAATACGTTGCATTCGCACACGCGCAAGTGCCTTTCAGAAGCTGAGCAAAGTATTAAGAAACAAAGAAAAGCATACTAAGCTGTTATGTAGTATCAGCCCTTCTATGGCAGGGTTATACTAGAGGATCTCCTTACAAATAAAGAAGAGATTGAAGCCACATAAATGTTGCTCTACAGAGGGATTCTGAGAATATTATGGACCGAACATGTGAGCAACGACGAAGTTCTCGAAACAATAGAAAGAAAAAGAACACGTATACTCAGCATCAGAAAGTGACACTTGAGATTTCTGGATACGTATAATAATGAGAGGGGGCTTTGAACATGCCATGACCGTGACTTCTACCTCCAGAATATGGATTAAATAGCAAGACTTTCGTTTTATAGTCTTGGTTGGCAACCAGCCTACCTCAGACAGTAATAACAACCTACTGCGAGAAAATCTGCCAAGTCTCCTTTCGAGACATGATCTCCCAAGCGTGAATCACGTATGGCACTTAAGTGACTGACTGACTATGCCATAAAACGTACATCTTATAAGATCGGCTTCCATAAAAAGTACTCAAAGTGATGTTTATTTCATTTCATTTTAAAGTTTTCTAGTGACTGAAAAACACTTTTATTTATTTATTTATTTTTGCTTTGATTTTGAATCTATTTTGAACATCGTGCATTGAACGGGAAATGATTTCTCTGAGGAGCCTTTGTTGTTTTGTAAACAACTTTTTATTTCATTTTATCAGGACTCTGCAAATGCAGTCAGCAAAGATGTCTGACTCTACATCCCAAGAACAGATTCTAACCTTATTCGTGTTCAATCTTCTACAAATTCACGCAAGATTAAATGTTATCTGCATGTCCCCCCACCTTACACCAACGGAACAAATCAAGCTACTGTTAAAAATGAATTATTTTATCAGCGTTATTTAGATATTAATAACATTGAATTACTTTTATTACATAAGCAGTAGTATTAAAATTGCCGAACAAATTTTAAAACTATATTATAACTAGCAGTATAGCCCGGCGTTGACCGGATGTAATGAAAGCTTTAAAACTAATCCATGGTCCTGGAGCTCAGACTCTTTGGACGTTGGCACGAAAGACTAAAAAGCAATAGTTGTTTCCAGTTAAAGCGAAACCGTAGACTGAAAGAAAAATGAATGGATGTAAGTCAAATTTTGATTTCCTGCTATCGATATCAATAACTGAATTCTGAAGGCTAAATAAGTCCTCTGAGTAAATGGTATCATGGCTGAGACTAAGAACTACAATTATACCTACTTAGAGCCAAAACCGAAGCAAAAACTAAAATAAATGAGCTGAAAAAATACAGACATACAGGCAGATAAACAGACACACACACAAACATCTTGCTTTATATATATATATATATATATATATATATATATATATATATATATATATTATCGATTTTCTGCACTATTGTAAGAACTGCTATAGCGGGTTATCCATTCTTTTCCAGTTTATAGTGGCGAGTCCGTTCTAGCAAAGGGTAGTAGTATGTTGTTGCAGATTAACGGAATTTGGCCTTGTTGTAGATAGCCCACTATAAGTCATAAAGAAAGGTTATAAATCAAGAAGTAAATTGAGATGGAAAATAACATTTTATATATACACATATCAATTAAGGTTTTTACAATTAAAGTAATACTTGAATTATAGGTCCAACGGACGTTAAAATGTTCATGGCAATAAAATGCTGAAAAGAGAATTAATGCTTATGAACTTGGGAGCGTTGTAAGTAAGGAATGTCTTTGATGTATCCCCTTCTTAGGTCAGTTAATAGTTTTGAGACAATGAAAGAAGGTAAAGAGGTAAGGGAGGCGAACATAGAAAGCCACTTGACTTCTGTCAAGGGGGATACTAATTATACTCCTCTCTCTAGTCAGTCCGTGTGTGTCGGCTTGCGTCGGTCTGTCTGGCGATGCTTTCTGTATCGGCTTTTATTTCGACTTTTTGGATCGCAGGTGATCATTTGGGAATTCATATACGTATTTGATTCTGGGCTTCCCATTGGCCGATAAATAAAATTCGCGCAGGCTCGCGAACTGGAAATTTAATATTTAATTAAATTTTAGTTTTCAACCGAAACATCTGCGCGAACCCGGATGCGCACCGTCGAGTTTTGGTCATTTGCTTTTTGGTTGTGAGGGTGCAAACATCCGGTCCCTTGCTATGCTCGGTCGGTATCACCACACTGCAATCTTGAAACTTCTGAATATCGCTTCTTTTGTCTTTATCTATGAGCGTATCAAATTTGATTAAAATTGGACCACTCCTTCTATAACACGATTTTTTCGATTATCGATTTTCGATATTTATCGGGGGTACCTCGACACAAAACCTAGCTAAAAACACTCGCAGGCGCTTATAGTACAACTGTGTAAATTTTCAAGAAAATTGGTTCAGCCGTTTCGGAGTCTATAGGTAACGGATACACACACACAGATACATACACACACACAGACAAAGTTCCATTTATAAATAAGATTAGTTCACTCACAAGATTTCGATTAACCAGTGGTATGGTTTCCAGACATCTTCCAACGGGGATTTCAGATCGGGTTGCCATCAAAGTGCAATTGAACATAGCTGGATTTGAAAACGGTCTCGTGGTTGGATAGCAAAAGTTCAAACACGACACCACGCGTCAATATTTCTGCATGATAAACTATTAATAGACACCCGCATTTTCTCGCGTAAGTATGCATGTGCTTTGAACTCTCGGCTACAGACGGCGTCTGTGACCAATTGCCATAGCCTTCTTCGGAACTTGGTCACAAATGGCGGATGGAATGTATTAGCGATAATTCTTTGATGTTCATTAAGTTTTGTAGCGACTACACGAGGCAAAAATTGGTTGTCATGCAGTGATAATCATCTTTCATTCACGTCTAAGAGATAACTTGCCGCCAGCCTTGGTTGTTGGTGAAAAATCAATTTTAAGTTCGTATTTGAATAAGGCTACATTCGTGGATCATCGTATGAGTATCAAGTTCATCTACAAATTGGTTCATAAAATAACCTTTGCTAACACGTCATATGGCAATCATTCATCATTTATTTCTTATTGTTTTTGGCACTGGAATCTTTATTCGTTTAGCAATTACTTATGAACAGACTCTAAAGCAGGTTTTGTACGACTAAAATTAGTAACTTTTCTTAGTATGGCAATAGTATGAAATTCCCTTGAAATAGATAAAGCATATGTAGTTTTGTGAAGAGACTCTCTCAGTGCTTCAAGCTGGAATAACAGTATTTGTCTATATTCCTGAGATGAGGTAGTATTTACAGTATTTACATTATTAGGACTATTGTTCTCATCTTTCTTGCCATTTGTACGACGTTTAATAATAGATCATTCTATTTGTCTATATTTCTGAGATGAGGTAGCATTTACAGTATTTACATTATTTGGACTATTGTCCTCATCTTTCTTGCCATTTGTACGACGTTTAATAATAAATCATTCTATTTGTCTATATTTCTGAGATGAGGTAGTATTTACAGTATTTACATTATTCGGACTATTGTCCTCATCTTTGTTGCCATTTGTACGACGTTTAATAATAGATCATTCTATTTGTCTATATTTCTGAGATGAGGTAGCATTTACAGTATTTACATTATTTGGACTATTGTTCTCATCTTTGTTGCCATTTGTACGACGTTTAATAATAAATCATTCTATTTGTCTATATTTCTGAGATGAGGTAGTATTTACAGTATTTACATTATTCGGACTATTGTCCTCATCTTTCTTGCCATTTGTACGACGTTTAATAATAGATCATTCTATTTGTCTATATTTCTGAGATGAGGTAGTATTTACAGTATTTATATTATTCGGACTATTGTCCTCATCTTTCTTGCCATTTGTACGACGTTTAATAATAAATCATTCTATTTGTCTATATTTCTGAGATGAGGTAGTATTTACAGTATTTACATTATTCGGACTATTGTCCTCATCTTTCTTGCCATTTGTACGACGTTTAATAATAAATCATTCTATTTGTCTATATTTCTGAGATGAGGTAGTATTTACAGTATTTATATTATTCGGATTATCGTCCTCATCTTTGTTGCCATTTATACAATGTTTCTTCAGATCCTTGGAATTTCAAACCGAATCCTTTATTACGATCACTGGAGTATATCATTCTCATTACTTGTGCAAAGCCACTTTTATAGTCATGCGTTATCTCCCTCTAACCCGGCTAAGTTACTTGTTTACCACTGCGTAGCCTGGTATTGAACTCACAATTTTTGGGGTCTAGTCATTGGGACTAACCAACGTTTATATCCCCTGGGCCTTGTGTCCTTAACGATATAGACATTGGTTAGTTCCAGTGACTTGGATTCGATTCGATATTCCTAGCACCTGAAGAAGGCCTGAGTGTACAATACCTGAAACGTCGTACAAACGGCAACAAAGATAAGAACAATAGTCTGAATAATGTAAATAGTTCTGGAAAAAACCAATCCTTCGGTTCTATCTAGCATACTCAATGTTCACAAATTCAGATTAATCGGTTAACAAGAAGAAAAATGATTACAATTAAATTTCTACCTGAACCCGACGAAAAAATCAATTATTATTGCTTTTATCAATTTTAATAAATCAAAATGACATCAGACTTGGTGAATATTAGAATGACAATTATTTTCACTGCAGACTGTGATGTCACCGCAACCACTTACCATCGGCTGAGTTATAGAATCTATAAATGATCGGTAGTTGAGAGAGATCCGTTTAAGAAGACAGGTTGAAGTCGTTAGTGACACATTGTGAAAAGCAGATATTACGACTCAAGTCAACGGAAAGTAGAGATATTCTTTTAATATAGTATTAGGGCTAAGAAAACGGACATTTTTTTAAACAAATAAATATACTGGAGATTTTTATCCTTAAATTTCCTCAAATAGCACATGACCCAGTAAATATAGACGTTGGTTAGTTCCAGTGACTTGTCCCGAAGAGTTGTGAGTTCAATACCAGGCTACAGCAGTGGTTAACAACTAACTTAAAGATTTAAGTTAAAAGGCGATAACTATATGGCTACTAGAAGTGGCATTGCACATGGAATGAGAATGATATACTCCAATGATTATAATAAAGAGTTCAGTTTGAAATTCCGAGCTCCTGAAAAAGGCCGGAGTGAAACATCGCAATAACAACGTGGACAATAGGCTTAACAATATAAATAATGTAAATACTAGTTCATCTCAGAAGTATAGACAAATACTATAAATTTCTAAATATCAAAACAGTGTTGAGTAGTTGAATGAAAAATGTAAAAAAAATGTGTAACACGTTTCGACTACTGAAAGTATTTTATCTGACTAAGGTAATGAGATGATTGATGGAATTATATTTTCGTATGTGAAGCGGAGAGATATAAATGATGCTTATAATTGTGCACTGAGAAAAAGTACTGAAGATTCAGGAACGTTAGTGGTTTTTTTCATTTTTGAGGTTTTAAAATATTTTAAATGTTAAAATATATAAAATCAAAAGCACCAGAAAGCCCAAGAATTATGGTTATAATTTTCTACTAACGGTTATAATTATGTCTCGACTGACGAACACATACTCTCTCTTTCTCCTCTCTCTCTCCTCTCTCTCTCTCTCTCTCTCTCTCTCTCTCTCAGATACTGACGCAGAATTCTCTTTGAGTTCATTTGTGTTATCGGGGTTGTCTTATCTACTCCACAATATTCCCTCTCTTGAGATTTTTTTATTTTCTTATATATATATATATATATATATATATATATATATATGTGTGTGTGTGTGTGTGTGTGTGTGTGTGTGTGTGTGATTATTTCACGCACCCCACACGCCCCACCCCACACGCCCATGCAACGCGATACCGCCACTGGTGCGAAAGTGGTGGTTCAGTCAGTCAGTTAAGTGGTATACGTGATACACGCTTTTGGGCGATCATGTTTTGAAAGAAATATGACTGACTGGGCTGACTTATCCCGCAGTAGGCTGCCATTACTTTCTTCGGTAGACTGGTTGCCAGCCAAGGCTATAGAACCCAATCCGTCCTGTTATTTAATCCATAACTGGAGGGAAGCGATGAATTTATACTTTTCCCAAGGGTATTTGCACGTAAGTGAATGCAACACTGATAGAAAAGACTGGGTACAGGGAATATTGAAGAAAAGATAAAAGATGAATGGAATTCAAGACGATGGTAATTGACGTTGCATTTAAATTTTTGGAGATTGTAGCTATCAGGGAAGCAAGTAAAGAGTAGTTCCACGGGCGGGAAGTGCGAGAAAAGAAACTGTTCAAATGGAAGTGCAAGTTGCATTTAACTTTTTCAATGCTAAAAGAATGGGACATATATGCCAATCTAGTAGCCCGCTTAAACTCCCGCTGCCGAAGCACAATGGGAAAACAGCTCTTCAGAACAGCAACCATGAAAATTTTTGTAGAAAAGACAAAGGGAATGCACGTCACATCGGCGAGAGAGTAACGGCAGTAGAGATGTCACCTCACGGCCGATTATATTGCAGATCCTTCTTCTCGAGAAACACGAGATGAATAGTAGGTGCATCTGACCAGATATGGCAACAGTATTCCATGCACAGACGAATGGTAGATTTATAAATGTTCACCTAGAAAAACATTTTGATTTGACACAGAGACCCATCCTTCCCAGCGGTAGATGCAGCTATAAATTCGATGTACTCTTTCAACTTTAGATCGATTGGAAAAGTGAAGCCAAGGAGACGTAGTGTATTGTTTTAAAGACCACCTACATCAGCCATCTTGATGGCTGGTAGGAAAGTTTGTCTATAGTCGCTAAAAGAGAGCAGTTTTATTTCGAAGGCATCAAAATTTACAAGCTATTTCCTGGCCCCGTTAACCATTGATTGTAGGTCCGTTTCAAGAGCAGCAAACAGGTTTAATTACTCAGGCTTGGCAGATTTCTATTGAGACGAGATTAGATGACTACCTCGGAACTGATTTTATTTCTTAGTATTCACTCCTTCTATTTCTATCGAGTTGGTCATGTACTGAGCTTTGTATTTCTTTTGTTTTGGGCTTGGGCATGACGATAAACTGCATCCGGCAGCAAGGCCTCTTATTGTTAGGTTGTGAGGAGCATGGAACCACCTTTTAATTGCTGTTGTTTTCAGGTCCACCCTCACCCGGAGTAGTAGCAACTGTTAGGGTCCCAGCTATGGATAAATAGTTAATCCCCAAACTTGGGTCAAAACACTATGAAAGTATAAAAATACACTTTTATAAAAATATATACATAGAAATAAACTTTTATTGAAAAATATACATTTTTGAAGGAAAAATATTACCAATAATATATTTTTGATGAAAAAAAAATTTTATCATGACACACTTTAAAAAAAAATTATTTTCAGCAAAACATTTTTTAATACAAAACTAGAAAACATTTTTGGTTTCTAAAATAAAAAAGAATAAAAAAAATTTCATTAAATTGACTAAATCAGCCTTCTCATTATAACCAAACATAAAAAACACCTTTTTGGCATTAAATAACCCACATAGATTGATAAATCGTTAACAAAACTGAAACTCAAACTCAATTCCTTCGTTTTGTATCAACCCCTAGTTTTTCCGTAGGTTTTCTTTTTCTGGTATTCATACTTGCACATTCAACGAATTATTAAGGTGTTTGTATGTTAAAGATATCATACAGAACTTGCATAGGTTCTTTCTTACAGGACTTTCTTCATTAAAACTTTTTTAAACTGATTCCAATGCCTTTTGTGTTTCCATTGTTTTCGTCGACCATATTTTCCTTTATTTTTCGTTTAAATTCTTCTGCAACCTGTATTTGCAAACACGCCTAAGAAAGATCTAAATTTCGTAGTTCTTTTTAATATATGCTTACCGTTTGCGTTCCATGTGGCTTCGTTGGTTGCAGTGATATCACTACCAATGTCTAGTTGCATTTTTATTAATTTTCCATTTGATTAATTTTCACAAACACGAATTTTTTTAGGTTTTCTGTTATTACTTTTTCCGTCTCAACGTTGTCTACATTTTTTTCTCCGAGAATCTTTTCTTGGTTTAATTTTACATTGTGATTTTTAGGTCTTATTTTTTCATACAAGTAGCATTTTAAGTTTTTAATACAAGCTCGAATCTGAGATGTAAACTTCGACTTCTGAAATATGGATTAATTGTTCTTTTTCCATATTTTTCTTTGTTTTGTATATATGCGCATTCTTTCTCTTCAATTTCCTCCGTATTGCGTCTCCGATGTAGGATACTCAGAAATTCATAGTTCTTTTAGTGCTCGTTTTAGGGTTCTAGCACATATTTCCGCCGTTAACACTTGAATGAAAATTAATCCTTTAAATATATCCGGAGTCAGCTCGTTTCATTTGAATCTTTCACACTCCTTGTTTACGATTCCAACATATTTGACAAAATCTTACTCTTTTTTTATTAGATCGAGACACTTCCAACGGGTACTGAATAAAAAAAAATCTTTTCTAGCTGAAAAAATTGGGTAGATTTTTGTTTTGTTACCCGAAAGCCTTTCCCTCTTCAAAACTTTCCAAAATATCCTTATTTCCGTGCAAACGTAAATGCTGAACTCAAATCGATAATTGTTTACTGACGTAACCTACCTTTTTTTTCAAGTTTGCAACCATAAAAATATCGAACTTCTTCGCTGTTAATCTCACCCAGTAACCACGCTTTAAAACATCTTATTCACTGCAGAATGATTTCACGTGACCTTGAAACTTCTGAATACCGTTTCTTTTGTCTTTGTCTGTGAGTGTATCAAATTTGATTAAAATCGGACCACTCCTTCTATAATGCGATTTTTTCGATTATAGATTTTCAATATTTATCGGGGGTACCTCGACACAAAACCTAGCTAAGAACACTCGCAGACGCTTATAGTACAACTGTGTAAATTTTCAAGAAAATCGGTTCAGCCGTTTTGGAGTCTGTAGGTAACGGACACACACACACAGAGACACACAGACAGACAAAGTTCCATTTATTATATAAGTTTAGATTTGAAGATGACATGCAATGTAAGGGGAGGGGATATGGAACCAGAAATACAAACAAAAATTTCAACATAATACACAAATATAAATATATTGATGCTAGTTGGACCCGTCCAACCCGCAAAATCAAGAAGACTGTGTATTCTGTCTTTCAGACAAAATCAAGAAGCTCTCCCGCTAAGAGAGATGGGAAAGGAAAAAAAAAATTAAATTTGAGAAGACTCTCTCAGAACTCTTGTTTATTTAAAGCGTCTTGCCTGGTTCCTTTGTGTTAGCGGGGTTATCTTATTTATTTCACAACAATAAGAAAAACAATGACTCACCATAAATTGGTGGACCAAAAAATATAACAATAAAAAGGTATCATCAAAAAGAAGAAAATATATTAATGTGTTCAGAATGACTTACAAAAAAGGAGATTAAACATATTACCAGAAAACCTGCTGTATAAATCACAGGCTTATTTAAATTTACACCCAGTACCTCTCTTCTTTAGAAGCTCGTTTTGTTTTCTTTACTCAATAATTGGAAAATAAAAATAGGGCGGCTTTCACGAAAGAAATTACCATTGATTTATTATAGTCAGTCAGTTACGTGCCATGCGTGATACATGCTTGGGTGATCATGTCTTAAAAGAGACATGACTGACTGGGCAGAAGATTATCCTGCAGTAGGTTGCCATTGCTTTCTGTGGTAGACTGGTTGCCGACTAAGGCTATAGAACCCAATCTGTCCTGTTATTTAACCCTTAATTTGAGGGAAAAGACGGATTAATACCTTTCCCAAGGGTATTTGTGCGTAAATGAATGCAAGGAATTCAACTAGGAATTCGAACTCGGCTCCCCAATTTCTCGTTCCGAGCCGATATCGACTGCACCACGACGCACATCTTTTTTTTATAGTAGTAGAAATAAATGACGGACAGTTTTAACTGAAAGCGCTCGATTGAATAAATCTCTAAGCAGTTTCTACATTCGTTAAGTCTACAAAAGAACACACTTGTTCACATACAAGAAAATATTATAATTAAACAAACCTGGCATGTCTTGTTTAAACACACACACACACACACACAATATATATATATATATATATATATATATATATAAAGAATTAACTGATTTATTTTCAATTCAATATTTTCAATACTTCAGAAGTTATTATAGTGGATACTCGTATTTGAAATAGATGCCCTTAATTATTAGTATTTTAAACAGTGTGTATTAGGTCGATTGAATTGAGCATTTGAGAAATCTCGATAAAGAAAATGAGCTCCCTTGATAGAGATCGAACCTGCGTCCTACGTTGTAGGAGAAACCGTAGAGCAGTAAAACACGCTGAATCAAACACCTGTTCCTTTTATAAAGAGGAAGGCCGGTTAGATCCTTTTCATGGGGAGAGTAAATTACGATGAATTTACCTTGCAAACGGACCCATTATTAACTTTTATAAAATTTGATTAATTTAATTTCTTTTTGCTAAATGAAAAAAAAAATGATAAAAATGGTTCCTGGCCACATTGCATTTTGTACTATTTTTAATCATTTCACGCCAAGCAAGGCGGAAATGCCACTGATGTGCAGGGGGCTACATAACTGTAAAAAGATTAATTAGAAAAGAGTGAGGAGTACAAACTGGTTAGAAAGGAGCAATAGAAAGCTGAGAAAGCAGATACATAGAGAAAGAGAAAGGGAAGGTTATACGGGGGTGGGGAGAGAGCTAGAGTCCAGTGGTTAGTAGATGAGTACTGACTTTGCATTTAAATTTCTGGAGGTTGTAGCCGTCAGGAAAGCAAGAATACGGGAGCGAGTTCCACAGGCAGGAAGTGCGAGAGAAAAGCTGCAGAAGTAGAATTTTCGTCTGCATTTGGCTAACCTGACTGCGAATGGGTGGGACCTAGTTGCCAGTCTGGTTGCACGAGTAAACACCTGTTGAGGAGGCACCAGTGACTTAAGTTCGTCCAAGCAGAAGCCATGAAAGTATTTATAGAACAGACAAAGGGAGGCCACATTTCGACGATGAAAAGTGGCTGCAGTCGAGCCGCCAGATCAGTACCTATCACATTACAGACTCTCCTTTGGAGCTTGATGTTAGTTTTAAGAAGGCTCGAACGTTAACCATTTGCATTGACAAAAAATCCATAACCAGGAATCAGAATGAAAGAGAACTTGGTAAGTATGTTACAAAACTACTGTCGTGAGACAATTATTGAGACTCTTAACTGACTAACAGCCAGAGTCACGTAGATATACATTTGTCTTTGCAATCTAGACATTATAAAATTAGCCGTTACTAGTGAGTTCTACTTGTTTACTTCACATATACGAAACCTCAAAAGCAGCTAACCTTCAGCCTGCTAATCTAACCTCTGAGCTGCAACTGTTTTTAGCTTAAGACTAGGAAACAAGTGAGAATACTTGACAGTACGGCAGCACTGATTCTGTCTGTAAAGAATGCAAGGAGAGAGAGAGAAAAAAAGAGTCACTAAACGAGAAAAGGAGAGTCAGCGAGAGAGAAAAGGGGAGGTAGTGAGAAAGAAAAGCGAAGGCAGCGAGAGAAAAAAAGGAGAGACAACGAGAGGGAAAAAGAGAGGCAACGAGTTGAGAAAAAGAAACGAGAGGCTTCGAGAAAGAGTAAAGGGAGAGGTGGGTCGTTTCCTATTTCTGATTGAGAAAATGGCAGTTCAATCTGGGGAGGGGCAGTAGGGGAAGTGTGAGAAGTAAGATAGGCATGTGATCAAAGACAGAGAATAAAATGTGTCGATTCAATGTTGGGTCAGGAGCCCACCAGCTGCGAGCTGAGAGCGATCCGCACGTGTGACACCAGAGAGATCGCACTCGGCTACAGGGCGGGGGTGGAAATCTGACCCATTGCAGGGTAACGGGAAAGAAAAACCGCGCTAGAAATCCGACCTTATCGTCTAGAAAGGTTTTTCTTTCTCTCTCTCTCTCTCTCTCTCTCTCTCTCTCTCTCTCTCTTATATTTCATCTTCCTTCCTAAATTCCGTTCATCTTACTTTCCTTAATTTCATGATAGTTTATTTCTTTATCCTTTGATTTTTAAAATATTATCCCTTTTCCCTTTTTTCTTTTTGCATAATCTCTTTCATTTTTTCAGTCTTTCATTCTGTGTTAATTTTTTCTTCATTCATTGTTTCTTTCTTGCAATTCTTTTACCTTGCTGACTATTTCATTCAATCATTCATTCTTTATAACACTTCTTTTCCATCTTTTAGTCTTTACTTTTTCTTTCGTAAGCCTTATTTCTTTTTTACTAAAATTTCTTCTTTTACACCTTTTTTTCCTTCTTATGATGACAATCATTTTATTACTTTCCCGTTCTGTTATTGATTCTGTTTTTCTTTTTGCATATAATTCCTTCTTTCTTCCTATAATTCCATCTTTATAGTTCAATTTTTAAACATTCATGTTAGTCTGAGGTTTTCTTTCCTTCATATCTTTTTTCAATCTATATTCTCTTTTTTCTTTCCTTTTCTTTCGTTTTATTTGTTTTACAGGAAATTATTTTGACAGTCACTTCTTTTAGCTTATTCTACCATTTGTCTTTTTTTAGATTCATCACACTTTTTCTTTTTTGCCATTTTTCTTTCTTTCTTTCTTTCTATTTGTCTTTCCTTCTTTTTTCTTTCTTTTTTGAGTTTCTTTCTTTTTACTTTTCCTCTTATCAGAAATTTCTTAATTCTTTTTATTTTTCTTCTTTCTTTTTCTCGCTTTCTTTCTTTCTTTCTATTTTTCTTTCCTTCTTTCTTTGAATTTTTCTTTCTTTCTTTTTCCTTTTCTCTTTTCAGATTTTTTAAATTCTTTCTATTTTTATTTTTCTCTCTTTCTTTCTTTTTTCTTTCTTTCTTTCTTTCTATTTTTCTTTCCTTCTTTCTTTGAATTTTTCTTTCTTTCTTTTTCCTTTTCTCTTTTCAGATTTTTTAAATTCTTTTTATTTTTATTTTTCTCTCTTTCTTTCTTTTTTCTTTCTTTCTTTCTTTCTATTTTTCTTTCCTTCTTTCTTTGAATTTTTCTTTCTTTCTTTTTCCTTTTCTCTTTTCAGATTTTTTAAATTCTTTCTATTTTTATTTTTCTCTCTTTCTTTCTTTTTTCTTTCTTTCTTTCTTTCTTTCTTTCTATTTTTCTTTCCTTCTTTCTTTGAATTTTTCTTTCTTTCTTTTTCCTTTTCTCTTTTCAGATTTTTTAAATTCTTTCTATTTTTATTTTTCTCTCTTTCTTTCTTTTTTCTTTCTTTCTTTCTTTCTTTCTTTCTTTCTTTCGTTTTCTTTTTTCTTTGTATTTTCTTTTTCTTACTTTTTATTTCTATCCTTTCTTACTTTCTATTAACTTTCTTTTTATTTGTATTTTTCTATCTTTCTTTTTTCTTTCTTTATCTCTTTTTCTTTGTTTTATTTTTCTTCTTTCTTTCTTTTTTCTTCTCTCTTTCTTTCTTTCTTTATTTTTCTTTCTTTCTTTCTTTCTTTCTTTTTATTATCAACTTGCTTGATATTAGGGTTAATTACTACGTTAAAACCAAAAGATGCAAAAACTTTATGAATTAATTTTCTAGTTTTATCAACCTTATTTCCAGTAGATTTATTTATTATCATGAATCCGCCATCTTTATACAGTCCTCTGTTCTTATTGTCAGTTTCTTTATAATTTATAATTTATATTTATAACTTATAATTTCACAACTCTATATTATATATCGAGCACTGTTTTAAATTAATGTTTTGGACGTTGTCAATTTTTCTTTGTTCTTTATTGTTGTGGGGCGTTAACCACTTAACTTTGATCTCTTCCTACCAGTATATTAACTGAGAGTTAATCACTCTAGTGGTTTCAGTTTAGCTCAGCACAGTCTGTCTGTCTGTCTGTCTGTCAGTCACTAGTAAGCCAAGCTTATGTTTACTCTGTTCTCTTGCATCTATTTTTTCTATTGTTGGCTTAATATATGTTGTTAACCATACCACCGTGTTTCGAGTTATCATTTCGTGGTCCCATCACCGGTCCACATCACTTATTGACTCGGATATATATATATATATATATATATATATATATATACTGAAGGCCATCACAATGCGTTTAAATCAGATTCTGATCTCGAAATATTAATGAATAATAAATAGGTAATACCCAACACCTTGTTTAACTTCCTTTATTTTACTAAACACATTGTGATAGCCTTCAAATACCTAACCATACACCTTATATACACAATGCTTCAAGCAAATTACAAAACACCCGTATATATATATATATATAGTACTGTTGGAATAATATACCTTGTCAAAAGAAACACTATTTTTAAGAAAGTGCTCAATACAAAAGTAGAGCTAATAATATTATTTATTCATAGATTATAACATGGATATGTTACAATATCACTACAAAAGTAGCCATTTTGTTTCAACAGTTTTAAGAACCACCACATCACTTGAAAAGACACAAAAATGTTGAAACAAAATGACTACTTTTGTAGTGTATTGTAACATATCCATGTTATAATTTATGAATATATATATATATATATATATTCTCAAGAAAAAATGAGATATTCTACAGTTTCATGGGTAATACATATTTCCCAGTGAAATATTTATAATATCTAAAATTGTAGAATATCTAAAAACTTTTCTAGATTATATTACTCTGTTAAATTAAATAAATAATGTAACATTGAGTTTCTTTGAGTTTGTCTCTATCGGAATTTACCTGACTAATATACCAAATATTCTACGTTATATATATATATATATATATAAATCTTAGTAATTTGTTTATTTACAATTAATCTAAGCACTTGGCGTGTTTTGCCTTTAATAACTTATATATATATATATAAGCAATATCAATTAACCTTCCTAATTGAGTCCCCATCTATCTATTAATCTATATATATGCGGGTTCGTGACAGTGTGATACAAGTCAATGTTTTCATAAAAAAGTGGAATTAAACATCCGATGTTAGGAAAACCTTTAGGATATTTACATTTATATGAGCAATATATCAAATGTGTTTCGGCTTATAATATGAACGCTAATTAAATCCTATTGATGATAGATTGTTCCGGAACGAGATTGAGGCAGCAGAAATGCGGGTTCTACTGAAGAATAATGAGGAGACCATGGAACAAGCATATGAACAATGATGAGATGTTGGTGAGGATGCACGCGAAAAGGCAAATCATACTGAAGATCAGGAAGAAACAACTGAGTTTTCTAGGACACGTAATGAGGAAAGAGGGCTTGGGAAATGTAACACTCACAAGACTTATAGAAAGAAAGATGGACAGGGTAAACCAGCGGGAAATATATTACATAGACTTAAGCAAATGGATGACGGTGCGGGGTTAGGGAGAAATACAAAGAGGAAAGATATTTAAGGAGACTAGAAAGAGGGACAAATAGAAGCCCATGATCGCGCTTCGTCCTGAAGAGACACGGCACAGGAAGAAGAAGCTAAGATTTATTATGCCAATGATATACATTTATTATATTTATCTTCATGTATAAATAAATCCAAAAGTTATAAACTAGAAAAATTGTCATGATTATTAATAATTAGCAGTATAGCCCGACGTTGCTTGGGTGTAATGAAAGCTTTAAAACTAATCCATAGTCCTGGAGCTCAGACTCAGCATAAAGAATATTTGTGTGAAGTTTGGTGAGAATCGGATAAAAATTGTGGATTTGTAAGAAGGACATACAGACAGATAAACAGACAGACACACAAACATCTTGCCTTTTATATATATATATATATATATATATATATATATATATTATCGATTTTCTGCACTATTGTAAGAACTGCAATCTTGAAATTTCTGAATATCGTTTCTTATGTCTTTTGTCTATGAGTGTATCAAATTTGATTAAAATCGGACCACTCCTTCTATAAGCCGATTTTTTCGATTATCGATTTTCGATATTTATCAAGGGTACCTCGACACAAAACCTAGCTAAGAACACTCGCAGACGCAACTGTGTAAATTTTCAAGAAAATGGGTTCAACCATTTCGGAGTCTGTAGGTAACGGACACACACACACACACGCACACACACACACACACACATAGACAAAGTTCCATTTATAAATAAGTTTAGATATTTGCACGGATTATTTTATTATTTTCAACTATCATGTGGATTAATTGACAAGAGACAGGGACAAGTAGAAGCCCATGATCGCGCTTCGTCCTGAAGAGACACTGCACAGGAAGAACAAGTTAGGATTTATTATGCAAAAAAATACATTTATTTTATTTATCTTCATGTAAAAATGTATCCAAAAGTTATAAACTAGAAAAAGTGTGATGATTATTAATAATATTTGCACGGATTATTTTATTATTTTCACTTATCATGTGGTTTCACTGACAGTCGACAAACGTCGTGATGATTTCTGTCGTGGATTTGCAGTTACAGTTTCTACTCTCGTGGAATTTCGTTTCACTGAAAGTCAACTAACTCCGTGATTCCTTCTGTGGTGGATTTGCAGTTACAGTTTCTGCTCGTCATAACTGAACATAACTTGAGCACCAGAGATTTTTATGACGTGAACATTGTTTTTTATTCTCATATTGTTTTAATGATGGATCAGTTATATTTACTGGATAAATATAAAGCTTTTGCACTATATTAAAGATTTTGAACACATTTTTGTCAACGTTGACAATATTCAGCTCTGTATAGTATACTCGGATATAGGTTTTGATGCAGTGGATATTGGCTCGGAACGAGAAAACTTAGAGCAGATTTCAAATCCCATTTGGATTCGTTGCATTCACTTAAGCGCACATACCCTTTGGGAAAGGTATTAATCCGTCTCTTCCTTCCAGCTATAGGTTAAATAGAAGGATGGATTAAGTTCTGTAGCCTATGTTGGCAACTAGTCTACCGAAGAAAGTAATGGCAAGCTACTGCGGGAAAATATTCTGCCTAGTGTTTCGAGACATGATCGCTTAAGGAGTGTATCTCTTATGGCACTTAACTGACTGATAGTATACCTTAATAATAAATGACGATGTAAGTATGACCTGTTAATAAATGATGATTAAAGTATTACCTGAGTATATATGATGTAAGCATGCTCAGAAAATAAATGATGATACACGTATACTCTGAAAATAAATGATGGTGTAAGTATACTTTGAGTCTATCATTTTATATAAAGATGCCCTGAGAATAAATGATGGTGGAAGTATACTCTGAGTCTAACTTTTGATTTAAGGATGCCCTGAAAATAAATGATGGTGTAAGTATACTTTGAGTCTATCATTTTATATAAAGATGCCCTGAGAATAAATGATGGTGGAAGTATACTCTGAGTCTAACTTTTGATTTAAGGATGCCCTGAAAATAAATGATGATGTAAGTATACTTTGAGTCTATCATTTTATATAAAGATGCCCTGAGAATAAATGATGGTGGAAGTATACTCTGAGTCTAACTTTTGATTTAAGGATGCCCTGAAAATAAATGATGATGTAAGTATACTTTGAGTCTATCATTTTATATAAAGATGCCCTGAGAATAAATGATGGTGGAAGTATACTCTGAGTCTAACTTTTGATTTAAGGATGCCCTGAAAATAAATGATGGTGCAAGTATACTTTGAGGCTATCATTTTATATAAAGATGCCCTGAGAATAAATGATGGTGGAAGTATACTCTAAGTCTAACTTTGATTTAAGGATGCCCTGTGAACAAATGATAGTGTAAATATACTTTGAGTCTAAATTTTGATGTAAGAATGCCCTGTGAATAAATGATGGTGTAAAAATGGTGAAGCCCGAACCGTCGCCTTGGATATCTCTAAAGCATTGGACAGAGTATGGCATGCCGGCCTTCTACGGAAACTGCGAAGCTATGGCATAACTGGACTTTTGTTAGACTTAATCCGGTCATTCCTCTCTAACCGCACACTGAAGGTGGTATTAAACGGACATGACTCCCAGAAAAACCCTACAAACGGGGGTGTACCCCAATGCTCTATCTTAGGTCCTACGCTCTTTCTAATCTATATCAATGATCTCCCCGATGCCATAAGATCACAAGTAGGCATGTACGCCGATGATACCACAGTTTACTCTCGCCTCGATCAAAACTCTGGTGTTGTTGACAAGACGAACCTCGCTGCCGAACTTGAGAAGGACCTCCAATCCGTGGTGGATTGGGGTAAGAAATGGCTCGTAAAATTCAATTCTTCCAAAACGAAGCTGCTGTCAATTAACCACCACAGACAACCGCACTTCCCTCCCATTAGCATGGAACAGGCATGCCTCCCAGAGAGTAAATCACTACGCCTCCTTGATTTTACACTCTCAGCGGACCTCAAGTGGAATGACTACGTCGAATACATTGCTAAATCCGCAGCTATGAAAGTTGGCTCTCTGTGCAGGGCCGGGAAATTCTTTCCGCCTGAATCTATCCTGCAATTATATAAATCCACCATCCGCCCGTGTATTGAGTACTGCTGCCACATCTGGTCGGGTGCTCCTTCTATTCTCCTCGGGGTTCTTGACAAAATACAGCGAAGAATCTGTAATGTGATTGGTACCGACTTGGCTGACCGCCTGCAGTATATCTCTCACCGGCGTGACGTGGCTTCCCTGTGCCTCTTCTATAAATACTTTCATGGCTTCTGTTCTGACGAACTTAAATTTTTGGTGCCCCCTAGATGTGAATTTGCACGAGATACTAGATTGGCAACTAGGTCCCACCCTTTTACAGTGAAACCGATGAAATGTAACTGCAATTTCTACTCCAACAGCTTCTTTCCTCGCACTTCTCGCCTGTGGAATTCCTTACCGCATGCTTGCTTCCCCGACGGCTACAACCTCCAGGAGTTTAAATGTAAGGTCAATAGACACCTCCTAACACACTAACTCACACCCACTCTCTCCAATTAATGGTGGAAGTATACTTTGAGTTTAACATTTGATTTAACGATGTACTGAGAATAAATGATGGCATAAGTATACTTTGAGTCTAACTTTAGATTTAAGTGAATGAATGATGGGGTAAATATACTTTGAATTTATCTTTTTATTTAACGATGCCCTGAGCATAAATAATGGTGTAAATATACTTTGAGTCTATCTTTTCATTTAACGATGCCCTTGGAATAAAAGATGGTGTAAGTATGCTTTAAGTTTATTTAAGGATGCCCTGAGAATAAATTATGGTGTAAGTATACTTTTACTCCAATGTTTGATTTAACGATGCCTGAGAATAAATGATGGTGTAAGTATATTTTGAGTCTAATTTTTGATTTAAGGATGCCCTGGGAATAAATGATGGTGTAAGTATACTTTTTGTCTAATGTTTGATTTACCGATGCCTTGAGAATAAATGATGGCGTCAGTATATTTTGAGTCTATCTTTTCATTTAAGGATGCCCTGAGAATAAATGATGGTGTAAGTATATTTTGAGTCTATCTTTTGATTTAACGATGCCTTGAGAATAAATGATGGTGTAAGTATATTTTGAGTCTATCTTTTGATTTAACGATGCCTTGAGAATAAATGATGGTGTAAGTATATTTTGAGTCTATCTTTTGATTTAACGATGCCCTGAGAATAAATGGTGGTGTAATTATTCACTGAGAATGAACAATGATTAATGTATATCATCAGTATAAATGGTCATGTAAGTATACCCTATAAATAAATGATGATGCCTGTATAACCTATAAGTAAATGATGATGTAATTATGACCTGGGAGTAAATGATGTATATATAATTTGAGACTAAATGATGACGTAAGTATGACTTGAGAATACCGAAAGCCATTCGTAGTAATCAGTCTATTCGTACCCTTTTTGTTATGGGGAAACACACCTATTCCTCAGATAATGGACCCTCCCTCCTACATTAATAGGAGTTATCAGGAAGTTCTTGGGATATTCATAGGAATTATACAGACTTCTATTGGAGTTCAGTAGAACTACTAGGCAGTTGATATTAGTCGGTAGTTAGCCGAATACTAAGGAGTCCGCATTCAGTGGAAGATTTTTTTTTTTTTATAAGCGTTTCACCCCGAGCAAGGCATGTCACTGCCACTACTGCGCAGGGGGCTACGTAGAGTGGAGAAAGGCTGATTAAATATAGGAAATGTCAGAGGGTGGGTTATAGGCGTGTAAGGATACTGAGAATGAGGGTTGGGTAGATGAGAGTGTTCTGAGAATAGTTGGGAGTTAGTGTGATAGGAGGTGTCTATTGACCCTACATTTAAACACCTGGAGATTGTAACTGTCGGGAAAGCAGACTTGTGGAAGGGAGTTCCACAGGCGGGAAGCGCGGGAAAAGAAGCTGTTGGTGTAGAATTTACGGTTACATCTTATTTGTTTAACTGTAAAAGGGTGGGACCTAGTTGCTAATCTAGTATCTCGTGTAAATTCCTGCTTAGGCGGCACCAGTGATCTAAGCTCATCAGAGCAGAAGCCATGAAAGTACTTGTAGAAGAGGCACAGGGAAGCCACATCACGCCGGTGAGAAAGCGGCTGCAGCCGGTCTGCCAAGTCAGTATCAACCATGTTACAGATCCTCCTTTGTATTTTGTCAAGAAGCCCAAGGAGAGCAGCAGGGGCACCCGACCAGATATGGCAGCAATATTCAATACACGGGCGGATGGTAGATTTGTATATGTGCAGAATAGATTCAGGTGGGAAAAATTTCCGGGCCCTGCACAGGGAGCCGACTTTCATAGCAGCAGATTTGGCAATGGATTCAATATAGTCATTCCATTTGAGGTCCGCCGAGAGTGTAAGGCCAAGGAGGCGTAGTATTTTACTCTCTGGGAGGCTAGCCTGTCTCATGCTAATGGGAGGTAGATGCGATTGTCTATGGTGGTTAGTTGATAAGAGCTTTGTTTTAGAGGCATTGACATTTACCAACCATTTCCTACCCAAGGCCACTACGGATTGGAGGTCCCTTTCAAGTACGGCAGCGAGGTTCACTTTGTCGTCCAGACCTGGCTTCTGATCGATGCGAGAGTAGATTGTTGTGTCGTCGGCATACATGCCAACTTGGGATCTAATGGTGTCGGGGAGATCATTAATGTAGATCAGAAAGAGCGTGGGACCTAGAATGGAACCTTGAGGGACGCCCGCGTTCGTATGGTAGTTTTGGGAGGCATGACCATTTAATACCACCTTAAATGTGCGGTTAGAGAGGAATGACTGGAAGAGGTCAAACAGATGTCCAGTTATCCCATAGCTCCGCAGTTTGCACAAGAGGCCAGCATGCCAGACCCTGTCGAATGCTTTGGAGATTTTCCAAGGCAACGGTTCGGGCTTCACCATTCTTGTCGAGTGCCTGGTATATGTACTCGGTAATGGTCATTAGCATATCAGCAGTAGACCTGGTGAAGCGAAACCCGTACTGTTTGTCAGAGAGAAGCCCGTTGGCCATAAGATGCTGAATCACCTCGGCGTTGATAATGGCTTCGAAAACTTTGCCAAAGATTGGAAGGAGACTAATAGGACGGTAATTGGCGGGGTTTGAGGGTTCGCCAAAATTCTTAAATATAGGAACTACGCAGGAGGACTTCCAACAGGCAGGAAAGCAGGAAGCAGATAGGCAGAGGTTATAGAGTTTAGAGAGGACAGAGGAGAGTTCTGGGGCACATTTCTTCAGTACTATGACTGGGATTCCGTCACCGCCGTTCGCTTTGTGTGGGTCAAGTTGTGCAATTATCTTGGCGACCAGCGAGGGTGTTATGTAGACGTTATTTAGTTGAGCCTTAGTTCTGGGTGGGAAGTCTGGTGTAAGTATTCCTAACGAGTCCAGTGTCGAATTGGTTGAGAATCTACGGGCAAAGCATTCAGCCTTGTCGGCTGGGGAGGTGAGAACTTCAAATCCATTGATTAGTGGGGGTATTGAAGTCTTGTTCCTGCTGAGCACGCTTTTGCAGAGACGCCAGTAATCTTTGGAGTCAAACTTAGAGGATGCTATGCGTTGCCTAATTCTGGTAGCAAACGCCCTCTTGGCTTCGTTTAGTACTTTTTTACACTTGTTCCGTGCTGAGGTGAAAAGGCGCCTGTTTTGGTTCGACGAGCAGCTTCGATAGAGCCGGAAGAAATGGTTCCGGTGGGCAATGGCGGCCGAGCAAGCGGGTGAGAACCAGGGGGACGAATTTGGTTTTAGTTGGAATTTCCTGGCCGTGATAAAAGCATTGATGCCAGCCTTAACCCAAAAGGAGACTTCGGAGGCACAGTCTTCGACAGGAAGATCGAAGACGTTGTTCCAGGGGACGTCGCAGAGGAAGTCCCTGAACGAGTCCCAGTCGGCTCTTTGGTAGCAGTATGATATTCTGCTGGTCTGGTTTTCTTGGGTAGAGTTAGTGCTGATTGATATGTTTACGGAGACTACGGCGTGGTCAGAGTTTCCGAGGGGGCAGAGTTGCCTGGTAGTGCAGGAGTCTGGGATGGAGGTAAAGCAAAGGTCGAGTAAAGAGTCCCTTCCGTTGGGGTTTTTAGAGAAACGCGTGGGGAAGTCCACCACTTGCGTTAGAGCTTGGGCTATTGAAAAGTGCATGGTGCGGATCCCAGCAAGGTCGGTGGCTGAGTTTTCAAGCCACTTGGTGTGGTGGGCGTTAAAATCGCCAAACACAAATATATGGGCAGATGGGTGAGAAGAAATGGCCCTGTCGATATTAGTAGAGATGCTAACAAGTACCTTACAGTCAGAGGAGGAGGGGAGCGGTAGAGGAAGAAGAGATAGCTAACCGAGCTTAGAAGTGAGAGACGGAAGCACATGAAGGAATGATCAAGGGATTTAAGAGATGTGACCCTGACTAGGGGGAGTTGTTCGCTGACATATACACCAAGCCCATGCATATGGACATTGGAGTCCTTCCTGAAGAGAGGAAGGTAACCAGGAACGAACAGCTCTGAAGAGGGGATAGAAGGGTCAAGGTTAGCCTCACATATAGCTAAGATATCAGGTGAGTTAGTTCGAAGGAAAGATTCTACACTATTAAAGTTACTGCGAATACCTCGTATATTTGTGAACGTAACGCAGATAGGTTTGGGCGATTTACGACTAGCTGGTTTAGGCTTGCTATTTTGTTTGTTTAATTTCATGCTGGTTATAGTTGTGGATAGAGAGAGGTCTAGAGTAGGGTTAGATGGTCGTTCATTGCAGCAGGTGAAGGATGGTGAATGGCGCCGCCTGCAGCATAATGTGGCCTCGGGGTTGCCCATCGGAAATTCATGCAGGGACGCCCGTCCATGCGCGAAATGGCACTACAGGAACCCCGATATTATTCAACTGTTGATCAGAGTAGCCTCTCAAGACGCTACGCAAGAGTTCGGGCTCCTAACTACCAGTCGGAAGCAGCAACCAGGAAACTGCCAACCCGGTACCCTCAGAATGAAGAGACATTGCCACCATATTCACCAACTGCAAAAAGCTTCCAGCCGAACCGACATAAAGACCGAAAAAGAGAGATCAACCGGGAACCCCTTCCTAAACAAGAAAAAAGGCGATCACCTCTACTCCTGTCCAACCAAGTTCCTAACATTTTGGGTACGTTAAGTCGATTAGCAATCGACATAACACAATGATAACCTTCAGTGCGAAAACTACTTCACAAAAGACAGATAGATAGATAGATAGATAGATAGATAGATAGATAGATAGATAGATAGATAGATAGATAGATAGATAGTGGTATGGGGAAACACACCTACTCCTCAGATAATGGACTTTCTCTCCTATATTAATAAGAGTTAACAGGAAGTTCTTGGTAAGTTCATAGGACTTATTTAGACTTCTATTGGAGTTCAATAGAACTACTAGGCAGTTGATATTAGTTGGCAGTTAGCCGAATACTAAGGAGTCAGCTTTCAGTAGAAGATTACCAAGTTCCTAACATTTTGGGTACGTTAAATCGATTAGCAAGCGACATAGCACGATTATAACATTCAGTGCCTAAACTACTTCACAACACTTTTCTACTATTGTTTCAGTGGCTTCATCGCCTCGCCTCTGGTGAAAGGATTAGTATTTATATATATATATGCAAATGAGAGTTTTCTAATTTGCTTGAAGCATTGTGTATATAAGGTGTATGGTTAAGTATTTGAAGACTATCACAATGCGTTTAGTGTAATAAAAGATGGTAAAGAAGGTATTGGGTATTATTTATTATTCATTAATATTTCGAGATCAGAATGTTATCTTCTGAATGATAGGAGAGTTTGTTTTCATGTCGTCCGCGGTTGGAACGTGCCATTAAACGAATGGTCCTCTTTCGCTTCTACTACTGTTGTTAATTGTAGTGAGTATGTGTCAAGCACGCACATACACACACACACACAGTATAATTAACGACAGCAGTAGCGGCGAAAGAGAACCGTTCGTTTAAAGGCACTGTCTACCAGCGGACGGACGTGAAATAAATCTCTCCTATAATTCTGAAAATGAGATTCTGATCTCTAAATATAATTCATATAATTTCTTTGTTTGAATATTATTTTTAATGGATAATCGTATTTGAGGAGATATTCTGTATTTAAACAAACAGTATATTTGTATATTCACTTCAACCGGCCTGATTATTTACGATAAATTTTGTTACGAAAATGTGTGTTGTAACAAAATTTATCGTAAATAATCAGGCCGGTAGATATAAATATAAATATTCAGTTTGTTTAGAAACAGAGAATATACTGAAATACGAGTATTGATTAAAAACCATGTGCAAGCACATAAATTAAATTTATTGGTTGTTAAAACCATTTCGTTATTTTTAGGTATTTTCCGTAATATATATATATATATATATATATATATATATATTATATAGTATAGGGGATGTCTTGTCTATTCTTTTTCTGTTGTAGTGGGAGTCCGTTTTAGTGAAGAGTAATTGTATACCGTTGCAGGTAAACGGAATTTGGCCTTGTGGTAGATAGCCCACTATAAGTCATTAAATGATTATAAATTCAAGAAAAGCAAACTGAGTTAAAAAATAACATTTATATATAAACACATATCAATTAATGTTTTACAATTAAAGCAATACTTGAATATAGATCCAACGGAGGTTAAAATGTTCATGGCAAATAATAAGCTGAAAGAGATTTAAGGCTTAGAAATATGGGAGCGTCGTGAGTAAGGAATGTCTTTGATGTACTCGCTTCTTAGGTCAGTAAGTACTTTTGAGACAGGGAAGAAAGTAAGGAAAGGTGAAGGGAGGCGAACGTAGTAGCCGCTTGACTTAAGTCAAGGGAATATCGATTACACTCATCTCCTGAGGTTTGCCTGCTGGGTGCTTTCTGTCTCGGCTTTTTATATCTGTTTTTGGATCAAAAGGAGCTCGTTTGGGATTTCACACTTGAATTTTATTCTGGGCTTCCCATTGGCTGATAAATAAAATTCGCGTAGGCTCGCGAAATGGAAATTTGATATTGGATTATTTTTTATTTTTCAACCGGAAGATCTGCGCGGACACGGTTGCGCACCGACGAGTTTTGGTCATTTCTTTCTAGTCGTTAAAGTGCAAACATCCGGTCCATCGCTTTTGTTCCGTATCACCACAATATATACAAACAATAACACGAACAAAGGAAAATAGAATTTACTGTTCCTAAGCGTTTTTATTTTTAATTTTATAGTGCTCAATACTGAAGTACAGCGAAATATTATTGTAATATATATATATATATATATATATATATATATATATATATACTGTACGCATGCATGTGTGTGTGTCTAGTAGGCATCATTCATGTTACCTGAACGTTTATTTTGGGGCCATCTTAATGTCAACATCAGTCATGTTAGTTAGGTATATATCGGATTTTTTAAGAATGATTTCAATAAATGTTATTTATGTAATATTGTATTTTAAAGTTTTTGACGTGTGTTTATTGGCGAAACTTTGAACAGGTCTTGCTCAAAGTATTTTTGAAGTAAAAAAACATGTTCTTTTTTAATTAAATATTTATGTTCTTTCTTAAAATACCAACGTTTTCAATTATTTTAATCGCTTACGAAGCTTTAATAAAAGAGAAACATGTAAGTTTCCTGTAGGTTCTGTATCCTATTCTTTTATTGGATTTTGTTGTTTTTTTTTTCATCTCAATTCATATATGTATATACGTGTGTAAGTGTGAATGACTGAGTATGAAGTTTGGGTAGCAATTCTTCATTTATGCATGTTTGATAAAATCTATTGAAAGTCACTTGTTGATGTTTTTTTTTTCTTTTTCAGTATTTCTACTGGGGTAATATATGTCAATACCAAATGGAAATAAAAAATAAATAATAAAATTTAAATGCAATAGCACTTGTCAAATTCTGTTTACTTAAATGGCGTTCTTTTTACGATCTCTTCTCATCAGAAACACCCTCTTAGTTTCCTCAACTTTCAGTTGATCTATCACCTTGTTTAGTGGGAAAATTTATATATATATATATATATATATATATATATATATATATATATTCTTCATTTGTAAACAAGTTACTATGAGGCCTAGGTTTCTACCATGTGGTGTCTTCAAGTGATTTTCAATAACTGATTTTACCATTTTTTTAAAGAACGATGACCTAACGGGGAGTTTTTATAACGCTTAAGTAACGGGGATTTTTTGAACGAGCAATTATCAAAATTAGAAGAAATTATAACGTTTTCATTCATGGTTGTATGAAATTAATAGGTATTTTATGATATGGTTACACTTAGTCATAATTTTTGTTCTTTCATTCAGTAATTCATTTTTGTTTGAGAATAACATAATAGCTAACTTCCTGACAGAGTCTAAATATTTCACCACCGTTGTAAGGATTGGCTGTTTTCACTATACTTCATGCTATGTTTTTTTTCCATATTTTAATTTAAATTTCTACACAGGGCTAGCCAAATTTGTACAATGTTTTAAGTTTTCTAGTTTAAATGTAGACCTGTGATTAACCCATCTGGTTTTAAACGTGTCTTTGGTTGATCTCAAATATGTTTTGTTTTGACCATTTAAGTCATGTACTTTTACTTAGTTCATGACTTCTTTTCTATTACAAAGTCCTTGAAGTGGGCATTTATTTTTGTTCCTGCAGTTAACTCGCGTAATAACTCGTAATAACTTGTTTACAAACGAAGAATTTTCAAAAGTTTTACATAATTGTATTGAACACGTTTTAATACACCTGTGTACGGGTCTAATTTTATTATGACCAAAAACTAAGTAATTAAATAATATATATATATATATATATATATATATATATATATATATATATATACTAGCAGTATAGCCAGGCGTTGCTCGGGTGTAATGAAAGCTTTAAAACTAATCCATGGTCTTGGAGCTCAGACACTTTGGACGTTGGCACGAAAGACTAAAAGCAATAGTTGTTTCCAGTTAAAGCGAAACCGTAGACTGAAAGAAAAATGAATCGATGTAAGTCAAATTTTGATTTCCTGGTATCGATTTATATATATATATATATATATATATATATATATATATATATATATATATATATTATCGATTTTCTGCACTATTGTAAGAACTGCAACCTTGAAACTTCTGAATATCGTTTCTTACGTCTTTGTCTATAAGTGTATCAAATTTGATTAAAACCGGACCACTCCTTCTATAACCCGATTTTTTCGATTATCTTTTTTTGATATTTATCGGGGGTACCTCGACATAAAACCTAGCTAAGAACAGTCACAGACGCTTATAGTACAACTGCATAAATTTTCAAGAAAATCAGTTCAGCCGTTTCGGAGTCTATAGGTAACGGACACACACACACACACACACACACACACACACACACACACACACACACACAAATTTCCATTTATAAATAAGTTTAGATATAGGGGATCCGGGTGTAGGTTTGTATGTTTGGTTATCGCGAAATATATAAATTTCGCGATTGATATGCATGTGCATATATGTGTGTGTGTGTCTATATGCATATATATTTACATGCCATATGTAAACGCTCAAGAAGAAAGCAAGCCTTTACTCTCTGGTGAAATATAAAGCGTTTTTCACACGCAACGAACAGTTCATCTGTTGAGGTCACACGCATCTCCACGCCCACGTACTGATACCCAGTATCTACCTAATCTTATCCATCGTTGCACGCAAGGAAAAACGAAAGCAGAAGCAAATAAACAACTCCCCGACCTCACCACCAAAGAATAGAAAGAAAGAAATCCAAAATAAGCAACATGGCATCTATCTATACACGCATGCACGTTTTCTCTCTGTTCACCAATCACCCGTTTTCCAATAAGGTAATATTACGTAAAGGGATTTTATTCAAGCTACACCGAACGATAAGGACTCTTTCTTATAAATCTTTTTATATATATACATATATATATATATAAGCACGAAGCTCCTGAGAGCGATACCGCAGAACGATAGTGTAAGAAACGGAAATAATAAATTATCGGAATTAGATTTTTACTAAGTTACGTCTGGTACAAGGCTTTAATAGAGGGATTTCCTGTGAGATTTGAATTCAGCAGTCTTTCTAGGCTAATTTACTAAATAATAATCTAATCGCAACGCCTCAATTGTTATCAGAATACGAACCAATAAGTATTATCAATATAATATCCAGTTATTCATTGAATAAAGATCTGAAAGTTCCACTCTGTAATGCATAATTTATATGTGATTATGTGATTAATAAGAAATTTTGGCTTATTTTCTTAAACAGTGAAGGAGATTATGTTGAAAATTAAAATAAGTTTTATCATTGGACTGAATATTATTTTGTTTTATGTCTCTTCTTCTAGACTCTTGTGGAGCGTTAGGAAGACCACACTAAATTATCCTGATATGGTTTAAGTGACAAGTGAAATTTAACCGGGGTTTCACTTTAAGGGCTTCAAATGACCAACTATTTATCGATGTGCCGGTTGAGCCGGCTCAGAACGAAATCTAACCAAGCACACCAGAGATCGAATTCATTCGGACGTGCAAATCCTTAGGTGGGTGTCTCAATGAGAATCTAGATTCATTAGCAGTCCCCAGCCGCATATATACACACTTTTAAGAGAGTGCAGTGGTTCCCAACCTTTGGGCACTCGCGACCCCTAACCTAAAAGTTTGAAACCCATGCGACCCCCTACTTAGGGCTTACTATCAGCAGTTTAATGTTATTTTTATTTTTTGTGAAGGACAGAGAAAGAAACATCTAAAAAATATTTTAAAATTCTGTAATTATTTATTACCAAATTAAAGCACATTGGTTCAATCTGAATTCACAAAAAGAACATATATTTTTTAAAATAATATTATCATAGGTTTAAAAAGCTATCCAATCCAGCTAGTGAGATGCCTGATGCTGCATTTCAGCAGCAAGCTTTGAAATTTGGGGCCGAGTGTTTGTTAAAGCCAGTCTCATGTGATCTCCAACATCCAATCTGTTCCTATTCTTTGTTTTTATCTTGACAAAAGTGGAAAGTCGTGCCTCACACAAGTAGGTAGAAGCAAATGGAACAAGGACACGTAAGGCTCCAGGATGACATTGGCGTAGGACTGATACATAGGGCACCAGAACTGAGTCTCGGGTTTCACCTTGAAGAGACCACGAGCTGAAGAGTCGTTCCTTAGATCCAGAAATTCATCTTGGATATCATCTGCAGTGCTGGACACCCCTGCCATGACTTCGCGACCCCAGAGGATCGCGACCCACTGGTTGGGAAACTTTGTGATAGTGCGATAAGGTTTGAGTTCACAGTTTCTTTCTGGGGTAGAAGAAATGGAGTTATAAAGGGTAATAGAACGTAAGTAAAATTTAAGGAACTCGACCAGAATTCAAAATCGGATACCAGATTCCTCAATCCGAGCTATTATCCATTACTCCACTGTGATTCATTTGATTACTAGATATAAATTTGTTCTCCAGGGTGCCTTCCCCTTTCTTGCTACATTAAATTGTCTGTGTTATCAAATCAAGATACGTAAGCACAATGTACAGTAAGTAACTTCTACTATGTATCTATGGCTGAGAGAGAATTGAATTCCTACTTTTCTTGTGATTGTAAGTGCGAATTCCTAGCCGGAAATTTGTCTACGTTCACTGTTTATCGTTGTTCATGCCTTAAACAGCTAGAACATCTGTCCTTGCTTATAATTTCGTAAAATGTGTCCAGAACCTGTGAGCATGTATCATGTAACGAAATGTTTGTAAACTTTCGTTTCTTCTGGCTTGTAAAAGTTTCCCGCCATTCATTTCCTCTATTCGGCTGACCGCACCGACGTGACCCCTATTCGATAGAACAGTCACCTTTCCTGCTTGTCGGGTCGTTATGCATCTTTTTAATGTTCTCTTTGTTAACCAAAATTTACATCAGTTAAAAGATAATCTCGCTTTAGAGTATTTGACTCCATGATTTATCTGTTCTAAATGTACAACTCGCAAAGCGGCTAATTTTTTCTTTTTCGGACAGTTTACATTCGAGGCAATGTTCCAATCCGTTTTCATCGTGGTTGTAAGTCATTTTCTCTAGCGTATCAATAACCGTTGCAAAAAATGCATGGGACTCTGGGTTTCTTTGCCTTCTGCGGTAGCTAACTGCAGACGAGGGTCATTCAATAAATATGGTGAATGTTTCGGTATGAGGATTTCTACGAGGGTCATTCAATAAATAAGGTGACTGTTTCGGTATAAGGACTTCTACGAGGATCATTCAATAAATAAGGTGACTGTTTCGGTATAAGGACTTCTACGAGGATCATTCAATAAATAAGGTGAATGTTTCGGTATAAGTACTTCTACGAGGGTCATTCAATAAATAAGGTGAATGTTTCGGTATAAGGACTTCTACGAAGGTCATTCAATAAATCAGGTGAATTTTTCGGTATAAGTACTTCTACGAGGGTCATTCAATAAATAAGGTGAATGTTTCGGTATAAGGACTTCTACGAGGGTCATTCAATAAATAAGGTGACTGTTTTGGTATAAGGACTTCTACGAGGGTCATTCAATAAATAAGGTGAATCTTTCGGTATAAGGACTTCTACGAGGGTCATTCAATAAATCAGGTGAATTTTTCGGTATAAGTACTTCTAATACAGATAGAAAAAAAAGCTTTGAGAAATTTGGAGAATAACAAAGATGGCTGTCCAAAAAGTATGCTCCAGGATTGAACAGTAGTCCGTTATCAAGTTTGTGGTTGAGGAGGGTGCAAACCAGTTGAAATTCATAGGAGAATGTCAACCATGTATAGTGCCACATGTTTCAACCAAAAAAAAATGTCTACAAGTGTGCCAAATTCTTTAAAGACAGACGGAGCAGTGTTGTGTATGAAGACAGGCCTGGGAGGCCCAACGAAGTGAGGTCTTCTGAGGTGATCGAATCAGTCAATGACCTCATTCAGTTTGACAGAAGGGTGACCGTGGATGACATTGCAAGGACTTTGAGCCTGTCTGTTGGGACAGCACACAAAATTGTCCATATGGGGTTGTCTTGCATCAAGACAACGCAAGGCCTTACACAGCAGCCCAAACTGTACAGACCATTAACGAGCTGGGCTGGGAACTGCTCCCTCATCCCCCTTACAGCCCAGACCTTGACCTTTCAGACTTTCACCTGTTTGGTCCCTTGAAAGTGTTCACGAGAGGCATGAAGTTTGAAAGTTACGATGAAGTCAAAAGTGCTGTTAGCGATTGGCTGAGACATTAATTCAAAGATTTTTGCACTGACAGAATACGGAAGCTTGTGCACAGATAGAAAAAGTGTGTGACACTGCTGGGAGACTACGTTGAAAAATAAAAAAAATAAGCTTCTATCTGTATTAGATGACCTTATACCGAAAAATTCACCTTATTTTTTGAATGACCCTCGTATTATGTCAGAATTTACACGCAATCGTCGTCCAACTTAATGCCGTTAGGCTTTTCCAAGGTGTTTAAGACCACAGCCTCAGCACAAGTTTTACCGTTGTTTTCTACAAGAAGTATAATTAACTTGCCATTTTCTCACCCAACCGATTTGAATTCAAAATTGTCCATCTTCAAGACTGATTGCCAACCTATTCTTCTAATCTATTCAATCATTAATCTGAGTAGAAGAACCGTATTCATAAATTTTCAAGCAACCCTTGCTATGAATAGCGGAAGCTTGTTTCGATTGCTCAACAATCTCTTGCGTTACACATTGTTGTAAGGAATCAATGCATCATCCCCGTCACTATTCAATCAATAATCTGTGTAGAAGAACTGTATTAATAAATTTTCAAACTTTAACTGTGCAAAATCGAATGCAAAGAATTTCAGCTGGGGTTTGAACGCGACATGTTTATTTCACTTTTTGTGGTAACAAGTGCTAGGCTACACGAAATATCTTATTACATTTGTTATATATATATAGTATTGTGAATGTTTTTCAGAACACAGTATCCGTTGTCATTCAAACAACTTCATCTATAATATTTTGTCTTTCCGAGCAAACAACCTCACTTGGCCTCTTTTGCACTCTTCCAGAAAATTGAGAAAAAATAATAATTTTTTTTCTCTAAAGACTGAAATAATTAGTAAACCAACGTTGCAATATTTGCTGAATGTGATACATTAGTCAAAACTTCCCAAACAACTTCTAGTAATTATTGTCGAATCAAGTGGATAGTGGGCTTGGAAGGGTGTGTTGTTGATTCCGGGTGAGGAACCGCACAAATAATGAACAACAAACCAGATAATTGAGAAAAAAAATAAGTGATATTAGACGTAAAGATACAAACTAGTAATCCAGGAATACGATTAGTAAGGAATATATGTATACAAGTCTTTGAAGTGAAGCCGTGCTAGAATTAGTATGTCCATGTCGAACTGACGGGTGCTGTGTAATACTATTCTGGCTCAGTGGAGCTCAGAGCTACTTTCACTACTGACGGAGCATTCTCTGTGAACTTCGGTATCGCTCGGTAATTTAAGAATCTAATCCGGTACTTATCATGGCAGGAGTATATGTATACTCAAGTCGAGTCCATTATCATAGAAAAAGGGGAGATCCCACAACACTATGACAAGTTTCTTTATATAAATAGTATTCTAGTTGTTTTTAATATACTAATCGATATATATATATATATATATATATATATATATATGTGTGTGTGTGTGTGTGTGTGTGTGTGTGTGTGTGTGTGTGTGTGTGTGTGTATTGGGACGCCCGCGCCTATTCGGCTATAATGGACTATTCCATTACTATGTAAAGTAATGGTGGCATCTACGTAGGAGAGTGTGCCGAGCAGCCGATCGACAAGTCAGTCGTAGACTTCCGGTGACGAACCGGAAAGTACCCATTGCTCATACTACGCCTTACGACGGTTGAGACGATTAACACTTATTCTTGTATTGGATACTAATAACCTTTGTAAATACTATTTTCACGGAATACAACAATTAACCTATTCCTGCTGTTGAGTTATTTATTCTTACTCACGACATAACAATATATATATATATATATATATATATATACTGAGTGAATAAAACTTACTTTTACAAAATATCGTTACAGCAAAGCAAGGAAGAATATAAATATATATCCACAAATCATACGTTTTTGAGCTATTAAGTTTACGGAAGATGGTCCTGTGCTGCCATGTCGACTAGGTTACATTTGAAATTTGTGTACATTTGTTGTTAGTCTGACTTCAACGTTTAACGTGTGTGGTAGTGAGTAAAATGTCCGTTTAACAATGGCAGGGTATTCATATTGTTATCAGGTAGATAGGATTTGTACATACGGCTGCACGACTCGATGCTGCAGAGCTCTATTATATTACGTGTCTAGACCGAAAGCAACTGAGTTATCCAATCTTTGCTGGTTCTCCCTTTTCCTAAAGATGTACTCTTCCAGAGTATAGTTATACTATTGCTATAGAAGCGAGACGGGAGAATTCGCGGTAATTCCTTTGGCACTGTCAATCTCTCTGCCTTCGGGCGGAGAGCATTAGCCCAGTCTTGGCTCTGCCGAAGGGTAGTCACGATTGGGCAAAATTATACAGCTATTTTGGCTGGGCAATATGGCCCGGAGAACCCACTTTAAAAAGGCCTTTTGTCACATTTTGCTCTAGTGGGAAGGCAAATAAATACCGAATACTTCGTTTTCATAGAGAGTTAACCGGAGAATACGAGCCTTCCAGCGAGAGATTATCATTCAGTACACAGAAGTCCATAGTCGCTCATCGAGAGAATTATTACGCAGTACCCGTCAGCTTCCGACGCGGACATGCCCAATATACTACGGCTTCACTTCCAGAGACTTGTACATATACTTTTTATTAACCCGTATTCCTGGACTACTAATCTTCATTCAAGTCTGTATCTTTACGTTAATACACACGTCTCTATCTCAATTATTGGTCGTTGTTCATTTATTTGTGTGGACCCCATTTCCGGGATCCACAACAGCCTTCTATGTCGAAATCGTCCACTTTCGACAATGTACATTATACTACATTATACTCTATTATATTATATTATATTATATTATATTATATTATATTACATTATACTACAAAGGTGTTGAATAATTTGTTTTTCCTGCCAATCTTTCTTTTCGGCTTTAAAGATTTTAAATAAAACTTTATCGCCGATGTTAATTTATCTGGTAGTTTCAATTTTTCGAATTTTCTTTTTATTCCCAGGCAGTAATTTACTGAAAGCGAATCTCACTTTTCTAGCCAGCATAAACTCTGCAAGTGACATTATCGCGGTGACATTTGCCTTTGACGTCACACACTAGTACGGGATTGGTCTACTTGCAAGTCTAAGGATGTAATTAAGCAGTGATCTCTAAATTTCACTGCATTGTGACAAATTTCACCTATGCATGGGCATTATATATACCATTGCCCTGTTGGCAGAGCCTAGAATATTCAGATGACATTTACTGTAAAGAGATTCATTCTTTACTATTATTAGAATGTTTCACATTAATTATTATTCGTCATGGTGGCATCACCCATAACAACGGGTTGAACTCTTCCTACAACTACATATACTTCCCCTCACAAGAGGTGGCAGATCGAGAGATCAGGGAGATCAAGAGCTCAGGAGATAAGCATAAGCAGATCAGCGAAGAGCGATAGGCAGAGAGAGCCATGACTGTTATCGTACGACAATTGCGAGTCCCAGTTATAGTATTACTTTCTAGCCTGTATTTATTCGTTCCACTAACAGAGGTCCACGTATTTGTATTTTGCTTTGTTTAATATATATATATATATATATATATATATATATATATATATATTTACAATTTTGGTGTTTCTTTTATTTCTTACTGGACTCTTAACCGTGTCCACGACATTATTATTATTATTATTATTATAAAACCCTTGCAATTATTAGGTTTCAAATTGTTATTATTATTATAAATCTCACACTATTATTAGAAAGTTTAACATTATTATTATTATAAATTCCAAAATATTAATATTATTAAATGGTTTCATATGTTTGTTATAATAAATCATATTATTATAATAAATCATATTATTATAATTAATCCCTTAATATTATTAGAAATTTTCACATTGTTATTATCATACCTTCTTGGAAAGTTTCACAATATTATTATTCTTACTATTGTTATTATAAATCACTCGCTTTATTTAGAAGATATTGCATAGTTATTTTTTTATAAATTTCAGGCTATTATTAGATCTCATATTATTATTATAATATCATTTTTCATCATATTTTAATTTCTGCTATGGTCGCACTACCTACCAAGTCTGCGGAAAGACCTAAGGCAGGTCGTGGTGTGTTGTTATGGCTCCATTTCATGTTTTTTCTATCTCCCCTAACATCCCTAGCGTTACATAGACAAAGTTCTCCTTAGTGTGTGGGCTATAATTAACAAGACAATTTTTTGTATATCTCTTAAGCTGGAGTTTCCAAGGATTCTTTCAGTGAGTTGTTTTGTTCCATTTTTTATCATTTCAAGTGAACCTACTATCACTGGCACGATTCATGTTTTCAATTTCCACATTTTTTCTATTTCAATTTGCAGGTCTTTATATTTTGACAGTTTTTCGAATTCCTTGGTTGCTATGTTACAATCCACTGAACAAGCCATATCAATTAATAGGCAAGTATTTTTCTTTCTGGCTTTTAACAATAATGTCCGGCCTATATGTTTCAATTTTTCTGTTAGTGTAGATGGTGTAATCCCATAGAATGGTGACATCTATTTCTGTAACCGGTGCTGGGTGATGTTCATACCAGTGTTTGTTTACATATTTTCCATAGTGTTTGCACATTGTCCAATGTAAATATTGCCTTAATCTATTGTGACGATTTTTTTTATTTTTTTTATTATTATAATTATTATTATAAAGAAGATTCACATTATTATTATTATAAGTTCCATGCTTCCAAGATTTTAGTTTTTTTGTATGCCTATGTCGTAATGTGTCAGTGATAACTCTGAAGTTAGTAGTTTTTTAGTTTCTTCAAATGCTTTTTGACATTCGGCCGACTAATTTCATTTCATGACATAAAGTGTTCGTAGTTTGTAAATATATGGTACATAAGTGTATTATAACAACTTGCTAATCCAAGAAATGACTGTAGGGTCACCAAATTTGTAGACGGGGGTATTTCTTTAATGGCACTTGCTCTAGCGGGATCTCGCATTCTTTCTTTTTTATTATCTGACCTAAATATTTAATTTTCTCCATAAAGATTGACATTTCTGTTCACTGATTTCAAACCCGTAATCTTTTAGTCTTTGAAACACAGCGTTACTTGCTGTATTTTCGTTGCGCGTTTTATAAGTTTGTCATCTACGTAAGCGACAGTAACCCCAACACTGTATCCATTATTTGCTGAAAAATATCTTGGGCTGCTTTTAGACCGAAGAGTAATCTTTCAGGCATTTAGGGTATTTTATGTGTATCCCACAAATGTTGCCTGTCAACCATTACAGGCAACCTCTCCTTCCTCCCATAAGCATGGACCAAGCGATTCTCCTGGAGAGTAATACACTACGCCTCCTCGGACTTACCCTGTCCTCAGACCTCAAATGGAACCACTATATTGAATCCATAGCAAAATCTACTGCTAAGAAGGTTGGGTCACTATGTCGATCCAGGATGTTTTTTCCACCTGAATCCATCCTGCATATATACAAGTCAACCATCCGTCCGTGCATGGAGTACTGCTGCCATTTATGATCAGGTGCCCCTGCCGTTCTCCTCAGTGTTCTTGACAGGCTCCAAAGGAGAGTCTGTAATGTGATAGGTACTGATTTGGCCGCTCGACTGCAGCCACTTCCCCATCGTCGAAATGTGGCCTCCCTTTGTCTGTTCTATAAATACTTTCATGGCTTCTGCTCAGACGAACTTAAGTCACTGATGCCTCCTCAACAGGTGTTTACTCGCGCAACCAGACTGGCAACTGGGTTCCACCCATTCACAGTCAGGTTAGCCAAATGCAGACGAAAATTCTACTCCTGCAGCTTCTTCTCTCGCACTTCCCGCCTGTGGAACTCGCTCCCGTGTTCTTGCTTTCCTGACGGCTACAACCTCCAGAAATTTAAATGCAAAGTCAATACTCATCTACTAACCACTGGCCTCTAGATCTCTCCCCTCCCCTGTATAACCTTCCCTTTCTCTCCACCTATGTATCTTTCATCGCACCTGCTTTCTCAGCTTTCTATTGTTCCTTTCTAACTAATTTGTACTCCTCACTCTTTTCTAATTAATCTTTTTACATTTATGTAGCCCCCTGCACATCAGTGGTGTTTCCGCTTTGCTTGGGGTGAAATGATTAAAAAAAAATGTAGTATTGAACGGACAAGTCTCCCAGTACTATCACACGAACGCCGGTGTCTGTCAAGGCTCTATTCTAGGTCTTATGCTTTTCCTCATCTATATTAACGATTTTCCCGATGTAATAAGATCCCAAGCAGTCATTTACGCTGACGACACTACAGTTTACTCTCGCTTCGATCAAAAATCTGCCGAGGCTGACAAAGCAAACCTCGCTGCCGAGCTTGAAAATAACCTCCAATCCGTGGCAGACGTGGTTAAGAAATGGCTCGTGAATTTTAATGCTTCTAAAACGAAGCTGCTACCTATTAACCATCACAGACAATCGTTTCTACCCCCCCACACACACATTAGCAGGGATCAGGCTAGTCTCCCCGAAAGCAAAACACTGCGCCTACTAGGGTTAATTCTAACAATAGATCTCAAGTGGAATGACTATATAGAATCCATAGCTAAATCCGCTGCTAAGAAAGTCAGTTCTCTGTGTAGGGCCAGGAAGTTTTTTTCCGTCTGAAACAATCTTGCACGTATACAAATCTACCATCCGCCCATGCATTGAATACTGCTGCCATATCTGGTCTGGTGCTCCTGATATCTACCTAGGTGTCCTTGACAAAATCCAACGGAGAATCTGTAATATGATCGATCCCGACTTGGCTGCTAGTATACAGTCACTTTCTCACCGGCGCAATGTGTCGATTCTACAAATACTTTCATGGCTTCTGCTCCGATGAACTTAGCTCACTGGTGCCCCCTATATATGAATTTACTCGAGTCACAAGATTAGCATTTAGGTCCTACCCTTTTACTGTGAAACTAATAAATTGTAAACGCAAATTCTATTCCACCAGCTTCTTTTCTCGCACTTCCCTCCTGTGGAATTCCCTTCCATTTACCTACTTTCTCGACAGCTACAATCTTCAAGAATTCAAATGTAAAGTCAATCGTCATCTCCTATCTCACTAACCTGCATCCTCTCTCTAATGCTTCTTTCTTCATCCACTTCACTGTCAACATTATTCTCATCCTTCTCTTACCCACTTCCTGACACCCCCTATAACCTGTCACTCTTTCTCATAACTTTCCTCCTATCTAATCCCCTGCACAACATTGGCAGTAAAATACCTTGCTTGGGGTGACACGATTTTTTTAAAAAATTAATAGTTACCTACGACGGGCATTCTTCATTCACTTCAATTTGTAAATATAACTCAGACAAGTCAATATTTTAAAAATTTACCAACACTTAATTTGGTAAATATATCCTCTTGAATTGGCAGGGAATATACATGTGTCAATAACTCCACGGTTTTCTAACTTATCAAGTTCGGTGTTAGACTCCAACTCAGTAAAAAGTATATTTCTTTTCGGTTTGAAAAATGGTATCACATTTTCCTTTAATTAAAAAAAATGCTTTTGATTTTATACATTTTTCCATCTCCTCTGAGAAAATAATAATTTATTTTTTAGCTCACTCAGTGTTTTTCTCGCTGTAATTTTTTATGAAGAGCAATTCAGTTTTCCGCAGAGAGAATTAATTCCACGGTTTAAAGGATTCTAACTAATAAACTAAAAAAATTAGGTTTACCTGCAAAAGTTACGCTACAAGTAATTTTCCCAAGAAAAATTAATTTCTTGCCTAGTATTCTCAAGTGAAATCTGTTAATTCTGTTTACCGGTAATTTTAATACCGCTACCAGCATCCAACTTAAATCTCACCGGAGCCTAATTCATTTTCACTGTCATGAATTTTCTGTTATTATACTTTCTACGTTTTTAGGTGGTAGCACTAATTTCAGCAAGCGAATTTGTGTATTTCATTTGCTTTTGACTAGCAGTAGCTTCGTTTGTGGCCAGTTTTTCTACAATTATAACATTTTGTTTTGTTTTAAATGAACAGTCCTTTATGAAATGAATTATAACATTGCCATCGCTTGGGTTAAGTTTGGCAGTAATTTTTATTTCGGATTTTGTCTTTTGGTATTACTGTCTATTTTTTCTTCGAACTACTGATACTCCTGACGGGCAATTTTTTTTTTCCTCAACAGTTTCTTCATTAACTTTGAATCCCGTTTAAATTATGAATAAGAATTAAAGAGCATATTTCATCATCGTTGCATGATGGTAGACCTTTAATGAAGATTAGACATTTTAATAGCTCCGGAGATAGTTCATCCAGTTTAAACACTTAGTGTTGACTTTACAAAATCTTCACCATCGTCCTTAGTAAAGTTCATAGATTGTAATGTGAGTTCTTTTTACCAAGATTTTCTTTTATAAAAGTGTTATTTAACGAAACAGTTCTGTTAAATGGCACTCTTTTTAAGTATTCGTCATAATAAAATATAGATGTTTTCGGAGCAAAAGTTTCGTAATAGAATATGTAGTTTTTTTCATCCGACTATCTTGACATTCTCCTCATATTTCTTCATCTTTGCTTGATGGTAGGCATTTAACCAATATTAGACATTTGAATAACGAGGATGTGCGTTGTGGTGCATTGGATATCGGCTCGGAACGAGAAATCGGTGAACCGAGTTCAAATTCCAGTTAAATTCCTTGCATTCATTTACGCACTAATACCCTTGGGAAAGGTATTAATCCGTTTCTTCCCTCCAGTTATGGGTTAAATAACAGGATAGATTGGGTTCTATAGCTTTGGCTGGCAACCAATTTACGGCAGAAAGCAATGGCAATCTACTGCGGGATAATCTTCTGCCCAGTCAGTCATGTCTCTTTTGAGACATGATCACCCAAGCGTGTAGCACGTATGGCACTTACCTGACTGAACTAGGCGTGAAGATAGTTCATCCAGTTTATGTTTTTCACGCTTGCTGTTGAATCTTAACGACATATGTGAAAAGATTTTCACACTCGTCCTTACTAAAGTTCATAAATTGTCAACTTATATAAAAAAGTGAGTTCTTTTCACCAAGATGTTTTTTTTTATAAAAGTGTCATTTAACGAAACAGTTTTTTTAAATTTCACTTTTTATAAAGTATTCGACAATAAAATTTAGATGTTTTCATATTAAGCGGGGAAGAAGTTTCGTAACAGAATATGTACTTTAATTTCATCCGACTACCTTGACATTCTCCTCAGTAAATAGTCTCACACCTTCTGAAGCACGATAGGAATGTAATGTTTCCTTCTGCGGCGAAATTAAATTCGTTAATTCACGTATCGGATGTGCGTTGTGGCGCAGTGAATAGCGACTCGGAACGAGAAATCGCGGAACCGAGTTCGAATTCCAGAGTAATTCTTTGCATTTAATTACGCACAAATACCCTTGGGAAAAGTATTCCAGTTATGGGTTAAATTACAGAACAAATTTAGTTCTAGAGTTTTGGCTGACAACCAGTCTACCGCAGAAAGTAATGGCAACCTACTGCAGGATAATCTTCTTCCCGGTCAGTCATGTCTCTTTCGAGACATGATCACCAAAAGCGTGTATCACGTATGCCACTTAACTGACTCACTGAATATAATAGTTGGAATCATGATCAAGGCTTTCACTGGTCATAAGGTGGGGGATCGGTTTTCTATTGTTATGAAGTAATAAACTGATCCTCCACAAATTAGTACTTAATAATATATACATCTCTTCCCCATCTAGCTATCAGTCAAATAACAGGACAGATTGGTTTCTATATCCTTGGCTGACAACCAGTCTACCGCAGAAAGTAATGGCAACCTACTGCGGGATAATCATCTGCTCAGTCAGTAATGACTCTTTCGAGACATAACTGACTGAATTGGCGTGTTACCTGTTCCCTAATTTTCCAGCATTTATCGCAATAGTGTGTTCTGGAATCTTTGCTGTTGCTAAAAAATCATCTTTTGTTCTCCCAAAGTCTATTATATTCGTACCTGTAGTCATTAACTTGGAAGTATTTTTCTAATAGCAATATATTCTACAGTCTTTAAATTAGTCGACTTCTGCGGCGCTTTACGAATTGTTCAAAATTCTTTTCCTTTAATTTTTCATTTTCTTTGATATTTTAAGCTACAGAGATTTTTAAAATATTCGTATGAATTCGAATCCTCGTCGTCACTGTTATGTCTTCACTGCATTAAATGAAGATAACATACTCAAGAAATATGATGTCGCTTCAAAGTGACGTAATCTTGCTGAATTCTGTAGTAGTATATAAAGCTCTTTTCCGGCTCGCTCTCTTTAATACAGTTTTTACTTTTCCTGCTCCTCCTGACGATTCTGTATTTCCTTTATTTAAATGTATCCACGTCATAATCTAAAGAGATGGGGGTTAATCTCCATAACACGTTTCTTGAATTCCGCATATATTTTAGTTATATCTGTAATTTCATACACACACACACACACACACACACACACACACACACATATATATATATATATAGTCATCCGCAGACAGATTTGTTTCGCTGTATCACAGCTCATCAGTACGGTTAGACATCCGATTGCTTTTTACCCAGGATTGAAACCCAACTGAATTGGCGTCAGTCGGCGATCCTACCTCTGAGCTATGGGTGCTCGGTAGAAGGAGGCAGACTTTTAGCGTGTGATATACCATGTATTCATACGCCAGTAGCTGAGAGTGTTCTAATTTATTACTGCATGATGCATGTATACTAATAAATGTCGTTAAATTCAACTGATATTGACTAACCCTTTAGTTTATAAATTGCGTGTTTCAGTTTTCGGATAAAATGAAAATATTGATCAAAATTGTTGATAAAATATCCGGAGTACATATTTTCTTTTTTTCTCTCTTTGTCTACAATAGTAGGGTCAATTGGGCAACGTCTGTGAGAAAAAGAGGAACATGTCTGCAATTCATTCCGCCAGAAATCTGTTAACGGCCTGAAATACTGTTTGGTATTTGCAACCGGAAGCTTCAGTACGAACGTTTCAGAATGTTTAGGTCTCAATCTGAGGACAGTGCAGAGGATTCGGAAAGATTTGGATGAGTTCAATCGTTTTTACGAAGTGATGGCAACATTATGCCTCCATTCAATTTTCCAAAGAGCCTAAAGCTTAAAAGGCGGCCTTCATAAAATGCTTTGAATAAGGTACTGTTTACCTGGGTCAAAAGAGTGACTTCCAGAACCATTTCACATATACAGAAGAACCCAGTCATGGTTGTCAGACAATTTCTTTAAATGTGATTTTCATTTTTTGTGAAATTTAATCAACAATTTATTCCTTGTAACCTGTACATTATGGTGTACATTTACCGCATGAGAAAACATTATAATAACTAAAGAACAATTTCAAATTAAATGTAGAAAACATGTTAGGTAAAAAGTATCGGATTCAAAAGTTGAAATATTTAATTTAAAAATTCGTTAGTTATAATTATTTGGCTGTCATTGTTCAATGAACTGAAAATTTTCACGACATTGTTACCAAATCTTGATTCATCTGCTGCCATCAACCCAAAAATCCTTCATTTGGATGTAACGGTAATTTTGCATAATTCTCATTAAGACTTTACTCATTTTAGCTTTACCACAAACCCTCACCATAACTAAAATTCTATGATTGATGCTTGTATTCAAATCTTCGCCCTTAATTTCTATTGGATTCAAAATAACGGATTCGATGTAGAAACAGACTTAATTTATTCTATAGATTCCTAATATTTTTAACTAGCAGTATAGCCCGGCGTGGCTCGGGTGTAATGAAAGCTTTAAAACGAATCCATGGTCCTGGAGCTCAGACTGTTTGTACGTTAGCACGAAAGACTAAAAAGCAATAGTTGTTTCCACGTAAACTGAATTTTGAAGGCTAAATAAGTCCTCTGAGTAAATGGTATCATGGCTGAAACTTAGAAATATAATTATACCTAATTAGAGCCAAACCCGAAGCAAAAACTAAAATAAAAGGGCAGAAAAATTACAGACATACAGGCAGATAAACAGACACACACACAAACATCTTGCCTTTTATATATATTATCGATTTTCTGCACTATTGTAAGAACTGCAACCTTAAAACTTCTAAATATCGTTTCTTATGTCTTTGTCTATGAGTATCAAATTTGATTAAAATCGGACCACTCCATCTATAACCCGATTTTTCGATTATCGATTTTCGATATTTTTCTGGGGTACCTCGACACAAAACCTAGCTAAGAACACTCGCAGACGCTTAAAGTACAACTGTGTAAATTTTCAAGAAAATCGGTTTCGCCGTTTCGGAGTCTATAGGTAACGCACACACACACACACACACACATACACACACACACATATACACACACACACACAAAGTTCCATTTATAAATAAGTTCAGATAGATCCTAAAAACTAAAAAATATTATGACGAAAAATCTTTAAAATATCGTAGTATTATTTTCTCATTTATTAAATGAATTGAGAAAAATTATTATTCATGTTAAGAATTATTGACTTTCAAACTAATTTTTCATTTAGAGAGAACATTTTTATCCATAAATAACCTTGAAAAAGGATCCCATATTTTTTAATTTTGATTAAGATATTCTTGCAAATGCGTCCTTCGTTCTTCTTAACTTTAAATTTATGACACATATTGTATTTATTGCATATGTTATTCAAGCACTATGCTTAACAATGCAAAATTTGGCAAAAACAAACAGAAAAAGAGAAACGCATTTGATTATCGAGGTCGCTCAGAAGTCAGCAGGATATATGGAGCCTTTGACGATAAAAAAGAAAACAGGGTTGGATTTTCAAGGATAAAAACATCGAAGGAAATGACCTCATGACATTAAAGGCACCGGTCCTATTGAAAAATATATCACAGATTGAGCTAGCCTTTTCATAACATCGAAGATTTTAGGCAGGCCAATCAGCTTTCACAGTTTTTCCAAACAATAAATAAACTACATTATTATTATTATTATTGTTATTATTATTATTATTATTATTATTATTATCGTTGTTATTAGTTTACCAGTTTCATAAAAACTATGGCGGTTTTTGCAAAGTTTTAATCGTGAAAATTTTTTTAATGCTTTCACTCCAAGTAAGACGGTACCGCCACTGATGCGAAGGGGGCTACATAAGCGTAAACGTTTAGACAGAAGTAGAGTGAAGAGAAAGACAAACCATTTACAGGGGATGTCAGAGAAAGGGCAAGAAAAGGATATGAATACAGGTGTGATGACTGTTGCGAAGGTAGAGAGAAAGGAAACGAACATGATACACTGGGTGATATAGAAAGGGCTGGAATCAAGTGGATAAGAGATGGGAATTGACATTGCATTTAAATTCCTGTGGGTTGTAGCCGTCATAAAAGCAAGTATACGGAAGGAAGTTCCACAGGCGGGAAGTGCGAGAAAAGAAACTGGTGGAGTAGAATTGTCGGCTGCATTTGGTTGATTTAACTATAAAACATTGGGACATTGTTGGCAGTCTGGTTGCACGAGAAAATTCTTGTGGCTGGGGTATCAGTGACTTAAAGAAGCCATGAAAATATTTGTGAAATAGACCGAGGGAAGCCACATCCCGCCGGTGAGAAAGTGGCTGGAGTCGAGCTGCCAAGTCGGTACCTATTACACAGTGTCCTTCGGAGCCTGTCGAGAACACTGAGATGAACAGTAGGGGCGCCTGATTATATATGACAGCAGTATTCTATGCACGGAGATGCAAAAACAATTATTTTATCTTGTTGTTTTCGACGTGCTTATCGAATTCTCTTCGCCAAGTTGTTGTGCGATCAGATCTTCCTTTTAATTTCTGCAAGAATTCTTTAGAATTGTTGTGTCGACTCGTGTGGCTATATGGGTGTTTTGTTGTTCTCTATGTGAGTTCTTTTGAATCTTGTCGCCAAATTGTTGTGGTCGACTTGACTCTCGAATTCTCGTCGCCATGTTGTTGTGGATCCGGAGAATGGTGTCTGCACAAATAAAGAACAACGACCAGAAATTGAGATAGAAGATAAGTCTATTAACGTAAAGACACATATTGAATTAAGATTAGTAGTCTAGGAATGCGGGTTAGCAAAAAGTATTGTACAAGTCTCTGCAAGTGAAGGCCGTAGAATATTGAGTTATGTCCGCGTCGGAAGCTGACGGGTACTGCGTAACAATCTTCCTGATGAGTGGAGCACAGAGCTACGACCGGTATTCTCTCGTCTCGCTTCTATAGCAGTAATATAAGTATAATCTGGATATGTTCATCTTTAGGAAAAGGGAGAACCCCACAACACAACTATATCTAAATTTATTTATAAATGGAAATATGTGTGTCTGTGTGTATATGTGTGTCTGTGTGTGTGCATCCGGTTACCTATGGACTCCGAAACGGCTGAACAGATTTTCTTGAAAATTTACACAGTTGTACTATAAGCGTTTGCGAATGATCTTAGCTAGGTTTTGTGTCGAGGTACCCCCGATAAATATCGAAAATCGATAATCGAAAAAATCGGGTTATAGAAGGAGTTGTCCGATTTTAATCAAATTTAATACACTCATAGACAAAGACATAAGAAACAATATTCAGAAGTTTCAAGGTTGCAGTTTTTACAATAGTGCAGAAAATCGAATATATATATATATATATATATATATATATAAAAGGCAAGATGTTTGTGTGTATGTGTCTGTTTATCTGCCTGTATGTCTGTATTTTTTTTCAGCCCTTTTATTTTAGATTTTGCTTCGGATTTGGCTCTAAGTAGGTATAATTGTAGTTCTTAGTCTCAACCATGATACTATTTACGCAGAGGATTTATTTCGCCTTCAAAATTCAGTTTACGACGAAAAAAACTTATTTATATCGATACCAGGAAATGAAAATTTGACTTACATCCATTCATTTTTCTTTCAGTCTACGGTTTCGCTTTAACTGGAAACAACTATTGCTTTTTAGTCTTTCGTGCCAACGTCCAAACAGTTTGAGCTCCAGGACTATGGATTAGTTTTAAAGCTTTCATTACACTTGAGCAATACCGGGCTATACTGCTAGTCTTGAAATTCAATAAAGAACCAATAACTAAATGTATTTTTAGTTATGGGTTTTTTATCTTCTCAATGGACCGATTGATTAATCCATTTTCTTATATTTTTCAAACGTTTAATGGGTTCTAAGAACCATTGATTACTCCTGGTATTAGATAAGCTTCGTTTTGCCCAGTATGTTTTCGCATTAAGAATGTTATATGCTTAATATAAGAGTGAAATGGAAATATCTCTCGAGAGGATTAGAAACAGAGCGGCAATGACGGCGACAACAAAGCCTATAAATAGTTAAATATTTTATTAATATAGATTATTAAAACGACTAAAGGAAGCGATCACTCATAAATTTATTAACTTAAGTCGTTTTGCTCCCCCCCATTCAACAATGAATGGGACAGGAAATATATATAAATACACATTGGTAATTATTATATAGTTTGATAATTGTTATTATGTTCTTCTTTTTCTAAGGACAGATTTTTAATTTGTAATCTAGGAATTAGATTTATTCATCTCTGAATAAAACGATTCGTATAATGCCGGTTACCTCAAGCAGTGCTGTTTTTAATGCATCACATTTCCTAACACAGCCCTAATTTTACAGTTATTTTTGGATTTTGTTTGTTACTGCGCAAAGGGCACCCACAAAAAACAAAAAACAAAAAACTTCTACTTTTTTTAAGAACCTCCCGCAAAAAAGAGTTTCATATTTTAAATATGTATTCCGTTACCTTCTTCCTCTTTTCTCTTTCAGAGGATGTGCATTGTGGTGCAGTAGATATTAACTCGAAACGAGAAATCGGGGAGCCGAGTTCGAATTCCAGTTGAATTCCTAGTATTCACTTACGCGCAAATACCCGTGGGAAATGTATTAATCCGTCTCTTACTTCCAGTAATGGATTAAATAACAAGACAGATTGGGTTCTATAGCAATGGCTGACAACCAGTCTACCGCAAAAAGTAATGGCAAACTACAGTCAGTCATGTCTCGAAAGAGACATGATCACCCAAGCGTGTATCACATATGGCACTTAACTGACTGACTGAATGCAATAGTTTAAAACAGGATTAAGGCTTCTACTGAGTATAAAGTGGGGGATCAGCTTTATATTATTATGAAGTAATGAACTGATCCCCCACTAATTACTACTTAATAATATAAATCATCTCTTCCCCTTCGAGCTATGAGCCAAATAACAGGACAGATTGGTTTCTATAGCCTTGGATGGCAACCAGTCTACCGCAGAAAGTAATGGCAATCTACTGCGGAATAATATTCTGCCCAGTCAGTCATGTCCCTTTCGAGACATGATCGCCCAAGCGTGTATTACGTATAGCACTTAATTGATACCTTTACCTCCTTTTCCTTTTATCTCTCGGCTTCGCTTGCGTCTCTTGGTACGGCTATATCAATTAGCCATCAGTACTATTTGTTTTTCTACTCGATTCTAATAATATCTGGTATTATTGTATTAATTACATTATCACCTAACATGTTGAAGTAACAAACAGTAGCTTTATATTCGAATTTTCCACAAAGGCAAGTAACTTATTATTATTATTATTATTATTATTAGTAGTAGTAGTAGTAGTAGTAGAGAATGCTAAGGCAACATTCCAAGAGAGACGAAGACCAATATATTCAACATTTCACGCAATGTTGTAAGTCAATCAAATATGCAAGGTCTGGTGAAGACGTTTGATAAAAATCGACGGGTAAACTTGCAGGTGGGGGCCTGTTAAAAATACATTCTGGTCGGGTAAAAACAGCCCGATCAGAAGTGTCTCCAAAATTGACTTGGGTGCCTCAGACTTCGGACTATAAAAAAAAAAAAAATACAGTGCCACGATATTCCACCACTATTCTGGTTCATGAAGAGAGACGCGCAGTTGTGTTAGCTCTTACGAGAGAGACGCCCAACAAGTTAAGTTCAATCGCCTGACAATACAGAGATCTAGTACTGAACTGTTCAGCTAACAGAAATCATTAATTTGCGTCTTTTGTTGATAGTTTATCATTGTTACAGGGTGCGATGGAATAAATTGTCGTCTTAATGACACGAAAAATGAAAATAACACTGATATTTCATTTTAACAGATATATTTACCAAAAATATCTTTAAATACGAAAGATTAAATTCATTCAATAAAATCGTCATTGGCTTCAATTGAGGCCCTCAGACGTTTTCGGACTCTTATAAATCATTTCTGGGTTTTTTCTTCTTGTTTAAATTGGTGACTGCTGCTACAATTTTTGCTTTCAGTTCATCTTTGGTGTTGCGACGAGTTTTGTTGGTCTTTCGCTCAACTTTACTCTGTAGTAGGTAAAAACAAACAAACAAATAGAAACACTGTCACACACGGCGTTGCTACACCTGATTGAACGCCTCTTCCGAACTTGACCTAACGAACGCCTTTCGACCGCGGACGAACGCCTTTTGACTGGGAACGAACAAGCGGCAACAACGCTATAGTCCTCGGTCGAGTCCATTATGGTACTACAAGGTGTACCCGGCAAAAGCACGCACACGCAGTTCAAGGACGCTTCCGCGCATGGTTGTCACATACCCCGCATATAATAATCAAGGGCGTCGCAGTTTGGGAATTTAAATGGCCAGACTTAAAGGGTAATGTAGTAGCACAAATTGTCTAACAGTCATGACTGTGTTCTGCTGATTGTATGGCATGATGCAGAATCCTGTCGTAAGACATCGGGTTTTCCCGCAGCCAACCTCTTGACCCAGAACTGCACTATCTCCCCAAAGCACTTTATGTAGGCCCCTGTATTGAGCCTGACTCGCGTTGGGAAAATAAATTGAGGCGCGTAACATCGCCATCACTAGTGATCACTCGAAACATCAAAATTAGAAATATATTTCGAAAGTTTTTTTTTTTATCGCCCCTTGTATTATTACTATTATTCTTATTGTCTCAATTTTCAGCACCTTACTCGATGGTAAAGAGTTTATATTTAGAGATGTCTTGAATGAGATTCGGATTATTGATCTCTTTCTATCTGCCATTGAGGCATTGGTTTTGGAGTTTAAGTTTTAATCGGTTTTGTTGTTCGTTGTTAATATGCGACATTGTTCGTCGCAACATTTCCGCCTTGGAAATGAAGAAGATGATTTTTATACGAAGCATTTTTAGAATTGATCTGGCTCGCTATTTGGTTAGACTTTCTTGGTATTTGAAAGTCTCAGCGCATGAGAGGAGGTAGTCATAATCTATTTCGGAATTTTTTTTTTTAATCGTATCACCCGAGCAAGGCGGTAACGCCACTGATGTGCCGGGGGCTACGTAATAGTGAAAAGATTGGAAAAGAGAAAGCCGGAAACCACATCCTAAGCAGAGAACAAGGGATGAGCCTCTTAACCTGTTCAATAGACGTGGGTGGAGTGTGAACCAGGCGATAGATAGATCTATCTACTCCAAATATATCCTTTGTACTGTGTAGTACCTTAAAGGTGCTGTTAGAAACCACTTTTTCAGAAATTCATTTAATAGATAGATAGATAGATAAGAATAGGCATAGATAGATAGATAGATAGATAGATAGATATTTGAGGTTGCTCTTACATTTTCTCCTAAAATGAAGTGAAAAGATTACATGAAATCAACTGCTAGGTCAGCGGCTTTAAAAACAGTTCACTATCTCCTGCAAAACAACTATTTTCAACAGATTAAATCTTACAAATTTAAAAGTCTAATATTCATTCGTGCTTCTAACGTTATTACCACAACTGCTCAAGCACTTCAAGTATATGTCATGTGCCCAGTAATATATTGGCAGTTCGGTCTCATAATTTCAATACTGAAATTGATAGTTAAAACCGTATTTTTGTGAGAATATTTTCTTCTTCCGGACATGTCGTCTACCTGCTTTTCTGTTAACGACGATCTTCAAAGGTTTAAATGCAACATTAATCGTCATCTTGTCCCCTTGAATCTTGTTCCTTTACTTTACTCCCTGTACTTTTCATTCGCACTAACCCTTTGCCTCGAAGTGGTTTTTGTAATACGCAAGTAAATGTTTTAAGTAACATAATGTGCGTTATGGTGCAGTAGGTATCGGCTCGGAACGAGAAATCGGGGAGCCGTTTTCGAATTCCTGTTGAATTCGTTGCATTCACTTACGCGTAAATACCGTTGGGAAAGGTATTAATCCATTTATTCCTTCAAGTTATGGGTTGAATAACAGGACAGATTGGGTTCTATAGCCTTGGTTGGCAACTAGTCTACCGCAGAAAACAATGGCAATCTACTGCGAGATAATCTTCTACCCTGTCAGTCATGACTCGAAAAAGACATGATCGCCCAATCGTGTATCACGTTTGGCACTTAACTGACTGAATATAATAGTGGAAAACAGGATTAAGACTTCTAATAAGTATAAATTGGGGGATCAGTTTAATACTGTTATGAAGTAATAAACTGATCCCCTACTAATTACTACTTAATAGTATACTACATCTCTTCTCTCTCTAGCTATGAGTCAAATATTAGGTGAGATTTGGTTCTGTAGCCTTGGTTGGCAACCAGTCTACCGTAGAAAGCAATGGCCAGTCAGTCATGTCTCTTTCGAGACATGATCGCCCAAGCGTGTATCACGTATGGCACTTAACTGACTGACTAACTTAAGCATCTTTTATGATTAGCATGGTAACATTTACACATAAAATCGCCCTCGATACGATGGTTTACTTCTAGGTGCTACAAAATCATTAATAAATTTCGTAAAATTGTCGATAGATTTCTTCCTGAATAACAACAGGAATATCTCGACTAGTTCTTACTTTAGAACTACTCAGTTATTATTGCTCAAAATATGTTCGTGAATTTTTATATCATGACGTTGTATTCCATTAAAAAAGAACAATTCCTCCTCTTTTTTCTTCAGCCATTATCAATTCTCACTGACGTATTGGTCGACATCAGAAGATGTTGAATTCATGTAGATGTCAGCTGTTTCTTTTTAGCGCCTCAATGTCGGTAACATACATCTTCTAAAGCAGTAGTTCCCAAAATTTTCTGTCATTTCCCCCCCTACACCCAGTTCAGCCATCCAGATTCCCCCCTTTATATGTATGAGAAAAAGAGTAGTTAAAACACACTGAGACTATTTACTATTTTACTTTTCAAATATACAAATATACTTATAAACTTATAGTTACAGAGTAAAGTGGATAGAGAGCAGTTAGTAACAACTAAGCATAGCCATAGAGAGCGGTTAGTAACAAATAAAAGGACTTTTGTTTGCTCTTCTACTTCAGAATTAAATTAGTGAGAAGGGCGATGCTGCTTCTTGTGCACCAGTGTATCAATATCGTGGTTAGTTTTGGCAAGCGCGCAACGTATGTCATATTCCACCTCCAGTCGGTTTCGTGCTTTGGGCTTGATTGTGTGTAAAGTAGAAAATCCTGACTCACAAAGGTAGTTGTAGAAATCAGAATGAGGATTTTCCATTATTTCTTCCCTGGTAGCTTCAAGTTCCCCCCCATAAGGGGAAATTTTCCCCAGTTTGGGTATCGCTGTTCTAAAAGGTTTCAAGGATATGTCTCAGACACTGTCTCCAATGTGTCACTTATCTTGACAATTCGAAAAGAGATTTCAATGGTCACTGCACAATGTTTACGATAAACATCAAGGATATAAATATGTCAACAATTGTAGTTTCTTTGACTTACACCTTTAACAGTAGATCCAGAATATCCCATTCTTAGTGCCGTCTGTTACATAACTGACTTTTCCGCTGGACCATAATTTATGATGCCAAATATGTTTTTGAAAATAAATCTCAAAGTTGCTGCATATAAAATTCTTAGTGTTAATTACATGATCATCATCTGCATACAAAACGTCCCCAATCAACGATTCTGACACTTGTGTTTTAAAGTGGAAGCAAGTCAAATGAAATCAGTGCTCAGTTCTAAATTACTTCAAATAGATCTCAAGTGACCCCCTCTTGAATGCTACTTGATATAGCATCGTGAAAGAAAGCGCAAAGGATTTTACACCATTCTTTACGTTAACAGGCTCCGACAGATGTTTAGTGAACACACCTGTACCCTTATATCATCATAGAAAAGCTCACAATAAAGACCCCATCAGAGCCAGTCCAGCGCCATACGTAATACACGCTTTGGGCAATCATGTCTCGAAACAGACATGACTGACTGGGCAGAAAATTATCCCATAATAGGTTGCCATTGCTTTCTGTGGTAGACTACTTGCCAGCCATGTCTACAGAACCCAATCTGTCCTACTATTTGCCTCATAGCTAGAGGGAAAAGAAATGTAGTATATTAGTTAATAATTATTGGGGGATCAGTTTATTGCTTCATAACAATATGAAACGGTTCCCCCACTTTATGCCCACTAGTAGCCTTAATCATGTTTTCAACTATTATATTCAATCTGTTAAGTGCCATACCTGATACACGCTCTGAGCGATCATGTCTCGAAAGAGACATGACTGACTTGGCAGAAGAATACCCCTCTGTAGTTTGCCATTGGTTTCTTTGGTATACTAGTTGCCAGCCAAGGCTATAGAACCAAATCTGTCTTGTTATTTACCCATAACTGGAGGGAAGAAACGGATTAATACCTTTCTCAAGTGTATTTGTGCGTAAGTGAATGTTAGGAATTCAACTGGAATTCGAACTTAGATCCTCCGATTTGTCGTTTCGAATCGTTATCCACTGCACTACAACGCACATGAGGGCAACGAAGCTTATTTTCTATTTAAAAAAATACCTGATACAGTTTGGCTGAAATTTTCAAACTGAAAGGATCGTAAAGCAGAATGTATCTTCCATGACTCCAAACGCACTGAGCGTCCAGTATATGAGCGCATCACACGTTAAAAGACGTCTGGACGAATGTGGCTCAGGTATAAAGACGAACTGTCAATGTCCCTCATACTAACTTTAAGCGAGTTGCGCTGGATAGAAATAACTGGAGATATTTGTGCCAGAGTTACATCAGAAATTTTGAAATCAGTCATATTGACAGCCTAAGTGACGAAAAACAACCCCGAAAAGCACCAGCAAATATTCATGTTGCAATGTCCCGAGATCCTTATTGTTGCACAATATGTGAGTATGTGTGCAGGTCACTAGAGGGACTGAAGTATCACATATGAAGCAAACATAAAAATTGAATATACAGTAGCGGCCATAATATAAGGAACGGAAACAACAAAGGCATACAGGCATACAAATGTGTGTTACTTAAAAAGTAATGCATGATTAGCAATGAAATTTTTACCGAATAAAGATTCGGATGTAATGTATAAATATTATCCAAAGTTACAAAAATTTACGCAAAAGTTTGTTTTCTTTTTAAATAAAGATTAAATGGAACAAAGGAAATAAGCTACTGGACAAAAGTTAAGGAACGATCTTGTTAACACTTGATTGTGAATAAAATATCAACAAAATTAAATATTTGGTAAACATCCCCTTATTTTTAACCCTCTAGGGCCATTCGTATCATATTTGATACAGTATGAAAACAAGCCTTGAAAGAAATATTTTCCTGAAAAATTTTTTAAGAGAAATATTTTATAAATTTCAAATGAAAGCAGTACTGACTGCTCAGTCAATGAATACCAAATGTTTCCTTATAGGGAAATACTGTATCAAATATGATACGAATGGCCCTAGAGGGTTAATGACTTCCCTGCATCATCGACCACATGATCTAATTAATTTCTTGCAAAAATCTGCAGTAATTCCATACCATTCGTCTTTTAATAAATCCCATAGGTGATCCTGGTTTTTCGGGTAGTTTTTCTGAGCCCTTTCTCCAATTATCTTCCAAATATTTTCTACTGGATTCGGGTCGGGGCTCTGGGCTGACCACTTTATTAGGGCGATTCCTTCTTCTTCAAATAAATTCATAACCTTCTGAGCCTTGTGGCAAGGTGCATTGTCCTGCATGAAAATAGAAGATTCATAAAGATTATGGTGTAATCTTGGTACCACATGCTGCTGAAGAAGCCTTTTGTAAATCTCAGAATTGATATTGCCATGTACGCGGATGATAGGGAAGATGAAATGGAACAAAGAAAATGTTTCTGAAGATGAAATCATTCTTACACAATCACACTGCAGCCACCAAACTTAACGGTTTTCTTCACACATTAAGAAGACAGTCTTTCACTTGTTCTACGGCGTACGTAATTTTTGCCCCAAGAACCAAATATAGTAAAATTGGACACGCCACTTAAATGAACTGTATCCCATTGTGCGTCAGTCCAAACATTTTCTTTCGCATACTCCAGCTGTGCCCTTTGGTTTTGCTTTGAAATGAGAGGCTTCGAAACTGGAATACGGGCATGCAATCCTGCATTTTTTAACCTGCGAGTAACCATTTTCCTTGAGCTCTTATTATCTGTGTCTTCATTAAATTTACGGGCAATTAATGAAGCAGTTTCAAAACGGTTTTTTGTAGATATTCTAACAATTCTTCGATCTTCTCTTTGCGATGTTTTTGGACGTCTGCCGGTTTTTGGTTTTGCATCTAACGTTTTATCGGTTTTATACCTGCTGATGAACGACACGATGAACGACACTTTTAGACCTATGAACAATATCAGAAACTTCTGAAATTGACTTTTTTCTTGATAGTTAGCGACAATAATTTTTTTTCTTCAAAAGAGAGCATTTTGCGTGTAGAATTTGCCATATTGCTTAAAAATAACGTCCTAATGATATATGAACTTTTACTTATTGTTGAAAAGCTCCATCGAGATTTTTAACAATGTAAATTAAAGGTTTATGCAAATTATTAATGTCGTTTCTTAACTTTTGTCCGGTAGCTTATTTCCTTTGTTCTATTTAATCTTTATTTAAAAAAAAACAAAATTATTATGCAAATTTTTGTAACTTTGTATAATATCTATGCATTTCATCCTAATCTTTATTCGGTAAAAATTTAATTGCTAACCATGCATAACTTTTTAAGTTATACACATATTTATGTCTTTGTTGTTTCCGTTCCGTTTCCCTTTGACACCCTGAGACCTTCTGCGTACTGTTGACATTTCCACCTTGCCTAGGGCTGAAAAATGTTCGTCATTTGCTGGTTTACGCTTCTGGTCTTGTACTCTATAATCAAGACCAATTCAATCTTCACGATTATCCATAAGAACAAACGCAACTGCTATAACAGAGATCAATACACACGACCAAGAATAAAAAGATCCTAGAAAATTGATAGTCTGAACGCAAAGTATAATTCTCATTATATATTTACTTCGATATATTTCGTTTTTAAGTTCGACACTTTTGTAATTACATTTACAGTTAAACAGATGCTAACAGACGCAAAAATAATAAATACACAATTTCAAAGACAGCGCGAAAATTAACGTTTAGTAAATGTGTCAACCTAAGGTGAGAAGAGTTTCATTTTGAACTCATTTTAGAAAAAATTAAAATATTACTTGCAAAAAGAGACTGAAAACAAGATACGCAAAACTCTCTTGACACTAAGGGCAAATTTATAAAATGTCTATCGTTGGAGAGTGTAACGTTGGTATGTATCCATATCAGTTAGTCAGTTAAATGCCATACGTGATACACGCTTAGGCGATCATGTCTCGAAAAAGACATGATTGACTGGACAGAAAATTATCCCGCGGTAGGTTGCCAATACTTTCTGCGGTATACTGGTTGCCAGCCAAGTCTATAGAACCCAATCTGCCCTATTATTTGACTCGTAACTAGAGTGAAAAGAGATGTATTATGTTATTAAGTACTAATCAATGGGGGGATCAGTTTATTACTTCATAACAAAATAGAACTGATCCCCCTTTTATGCCTAGTAGAAGCCGTAATCATGTTTTCAACTATTATATTCAGTCAGTTAAGTGCCATACGTAATACACGCTTTGGGCGATCATGTCTCGAAACAGGCATGACTGACTGGGCAGAATATTATCCCGCAGTAGGTTGCCATTAGTTTCTGCGGTAGAATGGTTGCCAGCCAAGGCTATAGAACCAAATCTATCTTGTTATTTAGCCCATAACTGAAGGGAAGTGACGGATTAATACTCTTCCCAAGGATATTTGCGCGTAAGTGAATGTAAGGAGTTCAACTGGAATTTGAACTCCGATCAGTAGTTTCAAAAATGTTTCGTTTCTATTTTTAAATAACTTAATCATATCACGTTAAATCACCGACTTCTGCACTATCACCGAAATTAATAAATGTAGGGCCTGGTTAAGTCCCTATCGAGATGGATGACTACTTAGGAGGAACAGGTGCTATGAGCTTAAGTGTGCGAGTGGTGCAATGAATAACGTTTCAGAAGTGAAGATTGGAGAGCTGAGTTCTAAATCCAATTGGGTTTATTATATGCACTTACGTACAAATACTACGTACTTTTCTCAGTAAATCATTATTATCCCCAAAGAATTCTTACATTCTAGAACATTTTCTGGCTTTAAACAACTGCGAAAGGGTGATAAACTGTAAAAGACATATCTAAACTTATATAATAAATGGAACTTTGCCTCTCTGTGTGTCTGTGTGTGTGTATTACCTATAGACTCCGAAACGGTTGAACCGATTTTCTTGACAATTTACACAGGTGTACTATAAGCATCTGCGAGTGTTCTTAGCTTGGTTTTGTGTCGAGAAATCCCCGACAAATATCAAAAATCGATAATCGAAAAATCGGATAAAGAAAGAGTAGTCCGATTTTAATCAAATTTGATACACTCATAGACAAAGACATAAGAAACGATATTCACAGGTTTCAATGTTGCAGTTCTTACAATAGTGCAGAAAATCGATAATATATATATATATATATATAAGGCAAGATGTTTGTGTGTGTGTCTGTAAACCTGTCTGTATATCTGTATCTTTTCAGCTCTTTTATTTTAGTTTTTACTTCGGGTTTGGCTCTAAGTAGGTATAATTGTAGTTTTTAGTCTCAGCCATGATACCATTTACTCAGAGGACTTATTTCGCCTTCAAAATTCAGTTTACGACGAAAAAACTTATTTGATATCGATACCAGGAAATGAAAATTTGACTTACATCCATTCATTTTTCTTTCAGTCTACGGTTTCGCTTTAACTGGAAACAACTATTGCTTTTTAGTCTTTCGTGCCAACGTCCAAAAAGTCTGAGCTCCAGGACCATGGATTAGTTTTAAAGCTTTCATTACACCCGAGCAACGCCGGGCTATACTGCCAGTTAAACAATAAATCAATCTTCTTTCAAGTAACGAGTATAATTGTGGGTCTATTCCTGTTGTCGTAATTAAGTTTATCTTCAGTTAATGGTTGATATTTTTATTTCTTGACAGTATTTATTTGAAATTTCGAGGTCGAATATTATCATTAATCCGATAAGATGCTAACTAGGAATTTGAAACGTCTGAATCAAGTAATAATTGAAAATTGCTTTAAAAGAGGACAGAATGTTTGATGCCATAATACCAAGGCGAACGGAAATAGTAAACTATTAAAAAACAAGAATATTTCGTTAAAAACAAAGAACAGAATGTTGGGTAGTTCTGCAATATCGATCCTCTTACGTGGGATGAGATGCTGGACAATCTACTCACAAATGAAACAATATGGTTCTACAGAAAGGGTATTGCGAAAACCATCAACGGAACATGTAAACGAGGGCGAATTAAAAAAGGGAAACAAATCGGTTACATCTACTCAGAATCATAGAAAGATCTTCAAATCTTTAGGGTAAATAAGAGGGCTTGGAGATTTTGGCTCTTACAGAACATATTGATGTCAGGAGACAATGAGATGTGTAAATTGTTAACAGAAGAGGAAGTAGAGAGAATCGCAAAAGACAAAACTTAATCAGAGCTACTGTGGTGGGCCGTGATCGCCAAAGCCCCGAAGACTCTTTCACCTTTTATTGGATAGGTTTTCACCGTTTTTCCTCTTTTGCTCAGCCATGCAGTATCTTTGCGGCAGGTTATTTTCCGATGTTCTTTGTAACATCAGAAATTTGCTAATGCCGAAAACTTATATAATATTTCAACTTCCTCTTTTTTTGTACTGATAATTTTTCTCTCTCCTTGTTTCGGCCGATATGTTTGTCAGCCTTCAACTCTCTTACTATCTTCAGGCAATATTTTCACATAGTTTAAAAGATGTCTTAATATTAAAAACAATGTCACGAATTCCGAAACATCTGAGTAATCTGAATATTTTTTGTGTTTTTTAATCATTTCTCCCCCAAGCAAGGCGTCCCACAGCTAATATTGCACACGAGTTTACATAGGGGAATGTGATGAGAAAAAATGGTTAGTTATAGGAAATGTCGGAAGGAGGGTAAGAGACGAATGGGGATAACGGGGATGACGGTTTGGTAGATGGGAAGAGTGTTTGAGAGAATGGATGCGAGTTAGTGTGATAAGAGGTGTCTATTGACCTTAGATTTAAATTCCTGGAAATTGTAGCTATCGGGGAAGCAAGTATATGGAAGTGAATTCCACAGGTGGGAAATGCGAGAAAAAAAGCTATTAGAGTAGAAATTGCGATTACATCTTATCTCTTTCACTGTGAAAGAGTGGGACCTAGCTGCTAATCTAGTATCTCGTGCAAATTCATACTTAGGGGGCACCAGTGATCTAAGTTCATCGGAGCAGAATCCGTGAAAGTATTTATAGAAGAGGCACAGGGAAGCCACATCACGCCGGTGAGAGAGTGACTGCAGCCGGTCTGCCAAGTCGGTAGCGATCACATTTTTCTTTTCATTTTGTCAAGAACCCCGAGGAGAATAGCAGGGGCATCCGACCAGATGTGGCAGTAGTATTCAATACACCGGCGGATGGTAGATTTATATATGTGCAGAATTGATTCAGACGAGAAAAACTTCCGGGTCCTGTACAGAGAACCGACTTTCTTAGCAGCGGATTTAGAAATGGATTCGATATAGTCATTCCACTTGAGGTCTGCTGAGAGTGTGAGGCCAAGGAGGCGTAGTGTTTTACTCTCTGGGAGGCAAGCCAGTTCCATGCCAATGGGAGGTAGGTGCGATTGTCTATGGTGGTTAATTGATCGCAGCTTCGTTTTGGAAGCATTAAAATTTACGAGCCATTTCTTACCCCAGTCCACTACGGATTGGAGGTCCTTCTCAAGCTCGGCAGAGAGTTTCGCTTTGTCGCCCACACAAGATTTTTGATTGAGGCGGGAGTAAACTGTGACGTCATTGGCGTACATGCCTACTTAGGATCTTATAGCATCGGAGAGATCATTAATGTAGATCAGAAAGAGCGTAAGACCTAGGATAGAGCTTTGTATGGTAGTTTTGGGAGGCATGTCCGTTTAATACTACCTTCAATGTGCGATTAGAGAGGAATGACTGGATTAGTTCAAACAAATTTCCAGTTATACCATAGCTCCGCAGTTTGCACAAAAGGCCAGCATGTTAGACTCTGTTGAACGCTTTGGAGATATCTAAGGCTACGGTTCGAGCTTCGCCATTCTTGTCGAGAGCCTGGTATATATATTCAGTGATGGTCGTTAGCATATCAGAAGTAGACTCGGTGAAGCGGAAACCATACTGTTTGTCCGAGAGGAGCCTGTGAGCTGTGAGATGCAGAATCCCCTCGGCGTTGATAATGGCTTCGAACACTTTGCCAAAGATCGGAAGGTGGCTGATAGGGCGGTAATTAGCGGGACCCGGGGGTTCTCCAGTATTCTTAAATATAGGAACTACAGAGGAAGACTTTCAACAGGCAGGAAAGCAGGAAGCAGATAGGCAGAAGTTTTATGGCTTAGAGAGAACAGCGGAGAGTTGAGGGGCACATTTCTTCAAGACTATGATTGGAATTTCGTCCCCTCTGCTCGCTTTGTGAGGATCAAGTTTTGAGATTATGTTAGAGTACAGCGAGGGGGGTAATGTGGACGTCAGTTTTAGGTGGAACGTCGGGTGTAGATAATCCAGACGAATCCAGTCTCGAATTGGTGAAGAATCTGCGAGCAAAGCCTTCAACCTTATCCGCTGAAGAGGTATGGCCTCAAAATCATTGATTAGGGGGGTATTGAGGTTTTACTCTTGTTAAGCACGCTTTTACAGAGTCGCCAGTAGTCTTTGGCGCCGAACTTACAGGATGCTATGTGTTGCTTCATTCTGGCAGCAAACAACATCTTAGCTTCGTTAAGTATCTTTTACACTTATTACGAGCTTAGACGAAAAGGCACCTGTTTTGGTCCGACGCGTGGCTTTGATAAAGCCGGAAGAAGTGATTCCGATGGGCAATGGCGGCCGAGCAAGCGGGCGAGAACCAGGGGGACGAACGGGATTAAAAAATATTCGTAATTAGCCGCCACTGTCTGAACAATATAAGATATGCAGATGATACAGTGCTGATAGCAGACACGGAAGAGAAACTATATGAATTCCTACAGAAAGTAGTTAAAGAAAGCGGACAGAAAGTATTAAATATTAACTACAAGAAAACTGATGCATTGTCATCAGTAAAAGAGGAGCCGAAAATGCTAATTACAGGTCGAGGACAGTGAAATCAAGCAGGAGCAGATATTTAAAAACCTGGGATCTGTACTGACAGACGACGGGAAGTGAGAAACGAGATCGGAAGGCGTATTGGCATGGACAAGGATCCATTCCAGAAGCTGAGTAGAGTATTGAGAGACAGGAAAGTTTCGTTGAAAACGAAAAAGAGAGCAATAGATTGCTACGTGATGTCTTTTCTTCAATGTGGCAGTGAATGCTGGACAATCTCATCAAAGATGAAGGAATAACTTGAAGGAACCGAACTGTTGTTCTACAGAAGGATGCTGAGGATATCATGGACAGAACATATTAGCAACGACGAAAATGGTAGATAGATAGATAGATATAAACAGAACGAGATAGACAGATAGATAGATAGATAGATAGATAGATAGATAGATAGATAGATAGATAGATAGATATATAGATAGATAGATATAAAGAGAACGAGATAGACAGATAGATAGATAGATAGATAGATAGATAGATAGATATAAACAGAAGAAGATAGATAGATAGATAGATAGATAGATAGATAGATAGATAGATATGAACAGAACAAAATAGATAGATAGATAGATAGATAGATAGATAGATAGATAGATATGGCATAATTATTTACAGTTACACATCCACGTGCGCGCGCGCGTACACACACACACACACACACACACACACACACATATATATATATATATATATATATATATATATATATATACTAATGTCTATTTGAAATTCGGCCTTCATATGAATCGATCAATTATCGACTTTGACCGTCAAATGTCACCTCGGCCGTGGCGATGGAAGGCATTTCATAAAGGTCACTCGAATTCTTGACTTTTCTCGGCAAACAATATAAAGCACTCATTTAGGCATACCCCTCACTCGAAATCTGATGTCGTTGACAATCGAGTATTGAATAGCAATTCTGCTGGGACCGCGAACAGATTCTTCTTCCCATGACCCGATCATAGGTAGAGTTTGAAATTTGATATTTTCCATGGGTTTCCAGTCGTTCAACACTGATATTGATAGGAAAACTGTGTAATAATAATAATAATAATAATAATAATAATAATAATAATAATAATAATTCAGATCAACAGAATCTGAGTTAGATTTACTAAAACACGGTCATGTATGGACGTCTAGTTTTTATTCACTGATATTGTTATGCAATGTTATGTTAATTTCTGCATATATTATGTTATGCCTGTCCGTACCTGTTAAACTGGTCGTATTCCGTGCAACTAATTCTAAATAAATAATCACCATTATTACTAATGGAAAAAAAATTTCTGATATAATATTCTTTTATTTGTTGTTAAAATAATTTGAGGTAGTGAACAGTTTCTTTTATAATTTTCGAAATCATGCGTATTCTTTGATGTTATATATATATATAGGAAGCGATCGGATTCTAAGCCGTACTGATGAGTTGTGATACAGCGAAACAGATCTGTCTGCGGATTACTATAGTATTTACGCTCTCACACCCTGATTGAGCACTCTGGAAGAGTGGTAGACTTTATAAACAGTAGCTACTCCGGCATTTACGCATCGCTCATTCGATAATGAATTAGAGCACTCTAGCTACTTGGCGTGTTTATATGCGCTAAAAAGCTTGCTTCTTCTACCGGACGCTCGTGGCCAAGGGGTAGAATCACCGACTGACGCCGGTCAGGGTTTCAATCCTGGGTTAGGAAGCGATCGGAGTCTAAGCCGTACTGATGAGCTGTCATACAGCAAAACAGATCTGTCTGCGGATTACTATAGTATTATATATATATATATATATATATATATATATATATATATATATATATATATATCAATTATTGTATTATATAACTAACATAGCATCCTCAAAAGCAGAAATTGAAATCTCAAAACGGTCAGTTCATAATATGCACCTAGTTATTGCAATGTGCACGACAATCTGAGTCGTGCTAAAGACATAGGATAATATGTATATTTATTAATACAAAAAAATTGTACATGTTCTAAAATATAATTTATAAAAATATCCTTTATAATTTATATATATATATAATTTTTTTTATGATTGAAGTCTTTGGCAAAAATGATATTTGCTAAAAGAACTACTAAATTATGACGGCTCAGTATAATTTTCATAAAATGTAGAAAAGTTAAGATATAATATATCCGAAACACTGATCGTCTTGTGCCTGACTTGCTGCACAGCGAAGTTCTCTTGGTCGAAACCATGATTTCAAAAAGTTTAGTTTTTCGCAAATTTAATATCATATATATTCAGTTAGATAGGTGTGAGTTGGTGACCCTGGGTTTCACGCTTTTGCGATAGCCTGTCTTTAAAACTAATAACTTAAAAACGAAGGATTGGCAAACATGTTTTATATGAACTTCCTTTATTCTTTAGTTTCATCAAACCTACGCCAGAATTGTTAAAAGTATTTTGGTACAGACTGTATGCATATCATATATATATATATGTGTGTGTGTGTGTGTGTGTGTGTGTGTGTGTGTGATAGATAGATAGATAGATAGATAGATAGATAGATAATGAACAGGTTGAGATAGATAGATAGATAGATAGATAGATAGATAGATAGATAGCTAGCGAATGGATGAGATAGGTAGACAGATAGATACGAACAGACTGAGTATAAGAAGATAGATTTGAACAGACTGGCATAGATAGATACGAACAGACTGAAAATAGATAGATAGATGTTCGAGTTCACGTACGTGCTAATACCCTTTTCCTAATGGTATTAACACGGTATCCATGTCTTCTGGGTAAATAGAAGCACAAACTAGAAACGGTCTCATAGAAGGTCAACCCTGAATGCAAAACCCTCGGATGCTTGCTTTGGGAACTTGTGGCGTACTCTGGGTGTGTATGCGTTTGAGAGAGAGTGTATCAGTTCTCTGTTTTTGGCTCTTCCAAAGAGATTGGTTGGTCCTGCACATACCATCACCACTATAGCTAAATTGTATGTACAGGTAGTCTGTGTGTTGTTTATAAAACTGAGCTGTGTGACCTTTATACGGAAAAAAATCTACACGACAATTCATTATATATATATATATATATATATATTGTCAACTGCAGACATATCAGTTTCGCTATATCACACATGATCAGTATGTTTACACATCCGACTGCTTTTAGCCAAGATTGAAACCCTACTGAATTAACATCAGTCGGCGATTTTACCTCTGAGCTACGGGCGTTCAGTTGAAGAAAGCAGCCATTTAGCGTGTTATGTACAATGTACACACGCCAGTGAGAGTATTCTAATTCATGACTGAATTAATGATGCGTAGATGCTAGAATACAGTTTTTCAAAGTCTACCATTCTTCCAGAGTGCCTAATCTAGGTGCATATATATATGTAAAATTATCTAATGTAACATGATGACGAATTGAATTTTTTCACCACAATGCTGAATGTCGTATTGCCTCATGATGCTTAAAGTTCCCAAGATTTAAGTTTCGTACTGCCTTTTATGTGCCCTAAAGTGTAAAGCATCTTGAGACGCTTAAGTCAATCTCCGATAAATATCGTAAATTGTATATATATATATATATATATATATGTGTGTGTGTGTGTGTGTGTGTGTGCATTGATTAAATCTCTTACTCAATTTTAGTAGCCTTATTGGATTTTCATATTAAGTTTAAATAAGATATTTTCATATTTGTCTATATTTCCGAGATGAGGTAGTCTTTACAGTATTTACATTATTCGGACTATTGTCCTCATCTTTCTTGCCATTTGTACGGCGATTAATAATAGATCATTGTATTTGTCTATATTTCTGAGATGAAGTAGTATTTACAGTATTTACATTATTCGGACTATTGTCCTCATCTTTGTTGTCATTTGTACGACGTTTAATAATAGATCATTCTATTTGTCTATATTTCTGAGATGAGGTAGTATTTACAGTATTTACATTATTCGGACTATTGTCCTCATCTTTCTTGCCATTTGTACGACGTTTAATAATAGATCATTCTATTTGTCTATATTTCTGAGATGAAGTAGTATTTACAGTATTTACATTATTCGGACTATTGTCCTCATCTTTGTTGGCATTTGTACGACGTTTAATAATAGATCATTCTATTTGTCTATATTTCTGAGATGAGGTAGTATTTACAGTATTTACATTATTCGGACTATTGTCCTCATCTTTCTTGCCATTTGTACAACGTTTAATAATAGATCATTCTATTTGTCTATATTTCTGAGATGAGGTAGTATTTACAGTATTTACATTATTCGGACTATTGTCCTCATCTTTCTTGCCATTTGTACGGCGATTAATAATAGATCATTGTATTTGTCTATATTTCTGAGATGAAGTAGTATTTACAGTATTTACATTATTCGGACTATTGTCCTCATCTTTGTTGTCATTTGTACGACGTTTAATAATAGATCATTCTATTTGTCTATATTTCTGAGATGAGGTAGTATTTACAGTATTTACATTATTCGGACTATTGTCCTCATCTTTCTTGCCATTTGTACGACGTTTAATAATAGATCATTCTATTTGTCTATATTTCTGAGATGAAGTAGTATTTACAGTATTTACATTATTCGGACTATTGTCCTCATCTTTGTTGGCATTTGTACGACGTTTAATAATAGATCATTCTATTTGTCTATATTTCTGAGATGAGGTAGTATTTACAGTATTTACATTATTCGGACTATTGTCCTCATCTTTCTTGCCATTTGTACAACGTTTAATAATAGATCATTCTATTTGTCTATATTTCTGAGATGAGGTAGTATTTACAGTATTTACATTATTCGGACTATTGTCCTCATCTTTCTTGCCATTTGTACGAGGTTTAATAATAGATCATTATATTTGTCTATATTTCTGAGATGAAGTAGTATTTACAGTATTTACATTATTCGGACTATTGTCCTCATCTTTGTTGTCATTTGTACGACGTTTAATAATAGATCATTCTATTTGTCTATATTTCTGAGATGAGGTAGTATTTACAGTATTTACATTATTCGGACTATTGTCCTCATCTTTCTTGCCATTTGTACAACGTTTAATAATAGATCATTGTATTTGTCTATATTTCTGAGATGAAGTAGTATTTACAGTATTTACATTATTCGGACTATTGTCCTCATCTTTGTTGTCATTTGTACGACGTTTAATAATAGATCATTCTATTTGTCTATATTTCTGAGATGAGGTAGTATTTACAGTATTTACATTATTCGGACTATTGTCCTCATCTTTCTTGCCATTTGTACAACGTTTAATAATAGATCATTGTATTTGTCTATATTTCTGAGATGAGGTAGTATTTACAGTATTTACATTATTCGGACTATTGTCCTCATCTTTCTTGCCATTTGTACGACGTTTAATAATAGATCATTCTATTTGTCTATATTTCTGAGATGAAGTAGTATTTACAGTATTTACATTATTCGGACTATTGTCCTCATCTTTGTTGTCATTTGTACGACGTTTAATAATAGATCATTCTATTTGTCTATATTTCTGAGATGAGGTAGTATTTACAGTATTTACATTATTTGGACTATTGTCCTCATCTTTCTTGCCATTTGTACAACGTTTAATAATAGATCATTCCATTTGTCTATATTTCTGAGATGAGGTTGTATTTACAGTATTTACATTATTCGGACTATTGTCCTCATCTTTCTTGCCATTTGTACGACGTTTAATAATAGATCATTCTATTTGTCTATATTTCTGAGATGAGGTAGTATTTACAGTATTTACATTATTTGGACTATTGTCTTCATCTTTCTTGCCTTTTGTACGACGTTTAATAATAGATCATTCTATTTGTCTATATTTCTGAGATGAGGTAGTATTTACAGTATTTACATTATTCTTACTATTGTCCTCATCTTTCTTGCGATTTGTACGACGTTCAATAATAGATCATTCTATTTGTCTATATTTCTGAGATGAGGTTGTATTTACAGTGTTTACATTATTTGGACTATTGTCCTCATCTTTCTTGCCATTTGTACGACGTTTAATAATAGATCATTCTATTTGTCTATGTTTCTGAGATGAGGTAGTATTTACAGTATTTACATTATTCGGACTATTGTCCTCATCTTTCTTGCCATTTGTACAACGTTTAATAATAGATCATTCTATTTGTCTATATTTCTGAGATGAGGTAGTATTTACAGTATTTACATTATTCGGACTATTGTCCTCATCTTTCTTGCCATTTGTACGACGTTTAATAATAGATCATTCTATTTGTCTATATTTCTGAGATGAAGTAGTATTTACAGTATTTACATTATTCGGACTATTGTCCTCATCTTTGTTGTCATTTGTACGACGTTTAATAATAGATCATTCTATTTGTCTATATTTCTGAGATGAGGTAGTATTTACAGTATTTACATAATTTGACTATTGTCTTCATCTTTCTTGCCATTTGTACGACGTTTAATAATAGATCATTCTATTTGTCTATATTTCTGAGATGAGGTAGTATTTACAGTATTTACATTATTCGGACTATTGTCCTCATCTTTCTTGCCATTTGTACGACGTTTAATAATAGATCATTCTATTTGTCTATATTTCTGAGATGAGGTAGTATTTACAGTATTTACATTATTCGGACTATTGTCCTCATCTTTATTGTTATTTGTACGACGTTTCGGCCTTTGTATGCCCCGGCCTTCTTAAGGTGCCAGAAATTTCGAACCGAACCCTTTTTTACAATCATGGGGCTATATCATCCTCATTCCGTGTGTAAAGCCCGATTAGAAGTCAGTTCAGACATTTACAGCTAGAACACATCATGCTACTTCCACGGAGTTGAATCACCTTTATTCCTCCCATTCTCCAAATATAAGGAGAGTGTTTCAATATGACAATTTTTTTCCTAAGTACTGCAACTTTTTTAAACAAAGTCCCGCCTGGATATTACTATTGACAATATAATCTTGATCTTTCAAGTGAAGTCTATCCTCATTTTCTTCACTTCCTATCACCCCCTCTTTCAAATCTAATATACATTTAATTTAATTTAACTATTTTAATAGTAACCAACTACCTTGAGTGGCTCTCGGGCGTTGCATTAGGTGAAGTATAGTATAAAAAGTATTTGTTTAGCTTATTTCAAGACAATATTGTAGGCAGCTGTTTATGACTGAAATTACATGAGATTTTGAAACTTTAAACATCCGGGTTCCAAAATATTAGCTTATCAAGTAGAAGGCCATAGATACAGTGCTGCTTAGATCAGTGTCACTACTGCACTTATAATCGGCTACACTAACTTACTATTCCTTTTTCGTAGTTCTCCTTGTGTTTTCCGGTCTTTCCCTTTCTTTTCTTTTCTTAGTCTCTTGTTTGTCTCTGCTGTCAGTTTTATAAGACACACGAAAAAGTAAGACGAAAATTAATTAATCTTCAAGTCGAGATTTTCGGTCCTTTAATCCAGATAAGACTATTCACTATTGGCCATCATATTGCAGGGATAAGCGTCAAACAGATCGTCTGAATGAAGTTTTGGCAAATTTACACCCAGCATTACAACAAAACAAACGAAACAGATAAAAATAAAGATCGATATTAGTAAGACGCTGGTTCCTACCTACCTACCTACGGTTGATTAATTTTTTCAGAGTTGCGTAAAATGCGGAGATGAATTATTATCCTTACTCGCTGAATTATTCAATCAATTTTCGATCTTTAGGTTATCTAGCAACGAATTCTTTAAGTTTTGTTTTGTTACCATTGCGCCAGGCACCGAAGTAAGCAGTAGTCCTAAAATCAAAAATATGCAGAATTACACAAAGTTTTCGCACAAGTAATAACCACTGATACATTATGAAAAGATAACGAAACAATGGTATTACAAGTCTACGTAGTATTTGGAGCTAAATGATTAGTATATTTATAGTGGGTTATCCGTTCTAGAGAAGAGTAGCTGTATGTTGAAACAGATTAACTGAATTTGGCCTTGTTAGTAGATAGCCCACTATAAGTTATAAAAGGGGTTATAAAACAAGAAAATCAAATTGAGTATAGAAACAACATTTTATATATACACAGATATCAATTAAGGTTTTTTTACAAATAAAATGGAAATTTATTAAAAGGAAAGAATGACACAAGTTGTAGAAGTTAATGTTCAATTAGAAACATTATTAAGAAGTTAAGGGTAAAGTTCATGTTCAATGATAAAGTTATGGGTATCAAGACTTGTAGAAAATATTCGTAGTTGTAATTGTTGAAAGAGATAAGGAGAAAGAGAACAAGGTGCGACCTGACCTTATCTCCGAGTCGATTTGAAGTTGAAGTTACATTTTAGTTGTTTCATCTCGCGGTTTCCATCTGACTCTTTCTCTCACTGACTGACGCTGGTGAAGTCCTTTTATCATAATCTAGATTTTTTTTTCGCCCATACTCGCGAAGTCCTTTTGGTCTTGCAAGTCTCTACCATTGGCCAAAAATCAATTTAGCACCTACTTGCGAAATCTGGTTTCGACTTTTTCTTTAAGCACATGGTTAATCTTTTTTCTATTTGGAGAACCGGAATTTCACACGTCATTGTGAATTTTTGTAAAAGTGAAGAAGAAGGTTGATTTTAATAAATACTTATCCACTACAAGATAATTTTTGTTTGATGATTTTCGTACTAGTTAACGAAAGATTAAATCTTCCAAAGAAATGTCTACGACAACCAAAACATTGCCATCTTCAGACTCATAGATGAAAATACACAGATTTGCCGACATATTGCAAACTAATCGTATTTCAGTTTCAATAATAATTTTTATAGATATAAATTTGGATAATAGGTTGAAAATATTTTTAAACTCCTACAATATGGTAAGTGTTTCATATATAAGGCTAATTGAAAATCATATAAAATTCACAAAAACGGGTGTAACACAAATAATCTTGATAAAACTAAGCACAAATTACAAAGAACCAACGTAGTATCAACTACAACTGAAAATATTTTCAGTATTTACATTATTCGGATTATTCCCCTCATCTTTCTTGTCATTTGTACGACGTTTCGGCCGTGGTACGTTTAGGCATTCTTCAGGTGCTAGGAATTTTCAACCGAGCCCTTTGTCTATATTTCTGAGTTGAGGTAGTATTTACATTATTCGGACTATTTTCCTCATTTCTGTTGCTATCTGTATGACGTTTCGGCCAATGTACGCTCCGGCCTTCAAGTGAACCCTTTGTCAATATTTCTGAAATGAGGTAGTATTTACACTATTTGCATTATTCGGAGTATTGCCCTCATATTTAATACCATTTGTATGACATTTCGGCCGTTGTACGCTCAGGCACTCTTCAGTTGCTAGTTATTTTCAACCTAACCCTTTGTTATACTTCTGAGATGAAGTAGTATTTACACTATTTACATTATTCGGACTATTATCCTCAGCTTGGTTGCCATTTGTACGATGTTTAATAATAGATCATTGTATTTGTCTATATTTCTGAGATGAGATAGTATTTACACTATTTACATTATTTGGACTATTACCCTCATTTTTGTTCCTATTTGTACAACATTTTGGCCGTTGTACGCTCCAACCTTCTTCAGGTTCTAAGAATTTTGAACCGAATACTTAATTTCGAACCGAACCAACGTCTATATCCTTAAAGACACATGGCCTAGGGGATATAGTTGATTAGTTCCTGTAACTTGACCCAAAGCGTTGTGAGTTCAATACCAGGCTACAACAGTGATGAAAAAGTAACTTACAAGGTTAGAGGGAGATAATTCATGACTACCAAAAGAGGAACTATTACACAAGGAATGGAATTCATACAACCCAGTGATTGTAATAAAGGGTTCGGTTCAAAATTCCTAGTACCTGAAGAAGGCCGGAGAGTACAAAGGCCGAAACGTCGTACAAATGGCAACAAATATGAGCACAATAGTCCGAATAATATAAATACTGTAAAATAGACCCATTGAATGCTTAGAAATATTTAGCATTAAATAATGTAAACATTTTTTTGTTTTGAAACTGACAGATTTGTCTAGTTCTTGGCATCGTGATCTGATTTTCAATCTTATCGAAATGTGGTTCTAGTGAAGAATGCTGTGCATACCATTGACCTTAACATGTGACTAACGAAAAAGTTTTAAGGAAAGCTCAAAGAAAGAAACAGTTGAAATTTCTCTAGGACATAATGAAACTTGACTAGAATTTGACGCTCAAAGGATGTTGAATGCAATAATGACTTAGGGAAGAGAATAACCTATCTAACGAATTTGTGTAAATGGGTGGCAGAACAGGGATTAGGAGAGATAGCTAAATAACACAATTTACTATGAGATAAAAGAAACAAGAAAATAAGAAGGGACATGATCACTAATGTCAAGAAGTGACGGAGCACATAGAAGTATAAAATAAGAGCACGAGTCTGGTTCTATGCCTTGGATTTATATGTTTTTTTTTGCGTTTTTCTTTCACATCGTCTTTCAAGACATTGTCAAATGCCTACAACAAAGCAAGGGAAGTGGCCACAAGTTGTAATTTCGGCGAGGGAATTTAGCCTTTTTGAATTATTGAGACTGATTCGAGTTACGAAAGACAAGAGACAAGAAAAGAAAGCTCGGCTCAGTGCAATGAATTGTTAATTGATTGTTCAACTCTAGATAAAAATAACAAACAGGAAAAATACCTTATCTATCTATCTATCTATCTATCTATCTATCTATCTATCTATCTATCTATCCCTATCCCAGTCTGTTCATTATCTATCTATCTATCTATCTATCTATCTATCTATCTATCTATCTATCTATCCCTATCCCAGTCTGTTCATTATCTCTCTCTCTCTCTCTTTCTCTCTCTCTCTCTCTCTCTCTCTCTCTCTCTCTCTCTCTATCTATCTATCTATCTATCTATCCGTTGGGCAAAACCGTGGTAGGTTGTTGGCTCTTGCTTAGATTTTCTGTCTTTGTTTGCTCTACTTTCGTATTGAGCGCTTTAGTGTTAGGGTTTTCATCTTGGGATTTTTTCTTTCTTACAAGTATTTGACTTTTGTTCATGTATTTCGTTTGTTTCTTTTTTTACTTCCCCTTCTTTCCCCTCCGAGTTCTTTCTCGGTGGGTTGTACAAGACGATTTAAACTATAGCTTAATTAATACTAGTTTCGACAGAGTTAGTTCTGTTACTATTGGTATTGTTATTACTATAGTTAATATATATATATATATATATATATATATATATATATATATATATAAATTTAGAATTTAAATCCCCGTTTGCTAGATGTTAGAATACAAATTAAATTTTAATTTTAATCTTAATGTTACTTTAACGTTAACCTTAAAAAAGTATTTTAACCCCCCTACCTTCCTATCCCAATCTACTTTAATTGCCCATCTTTATAAAATATGGATTCTTTTACTAAACCCCTTTTTTCCTTGGTTAACTCATATATATATTTTTTTTCTCTAATAATTTTTAAACTTATAACTTCCTGTAATTGGCATTTAGCTCGCATCTACCTAAAAAGTTTAATTAAATAAAATTAATTAAATTTTTTTAAGATATTATATTTAAACCCATTCCTTCCCCACTAAATACACCTCTTCAAACAGCTCAAAATCTTAACCTTAAAAAAGTAATTTAACTCCTTTAGTTGTCTATCTTTATAAAATATGGACTCCTTTACCAAACCCCCTTTTTTCCTTTGTTAACACACACACACACACACACACACACACACACACACATATATATATATATATATATATATATATTTCTTTAATAACTTTAAATTCATGACTTCCTATAATGGATAAACTTAATTAAAAATATTTAAGATCTTACATTTAAATCTATTCCTTCTCCTCCTAAATATTCAAACCCCTGTAAACATTCACTAGCCTCTACCATTTGATATTTGATACCCCGTCTTTCTCTTGTCTCTATACACCCAGTAATCTCCACCCTTCCCAGCTCTGTCCTGTTCTGTTTTTTTAACCTAATTCCCCAACTTAAAAAAAAGTCCACTTCCCTGACCTTAAGGAAACTCTCAATTCTTGACCGTTGTTAACCTTGCCCCTCCCCCTTTACCCCAGGGCCTTCTCCATTTTGGAACAGAACAATGTCACTTAGGTGACGTGGAATCTCTGTTAGAGATCCCATGTCGAAATGTGCATCCGACACCTTTGAATTTTGAAAGTTTTCTCTAATTTATATATATATATATGTATATATATATATATATATATATATATATATATATATATATATATATATAAGTATTTAATTTGATTGTATTCTGCGCAGTTTAATTTGAGAAGGTTATTTCTACTCTTGGAAGCGAGAATAATTACATTCTGAAAGCACCTGTTTATTTTGACATCATGTTTTCGCGCGGCGAGAAATTTTATTCATAAGACGTTGTCAGTGAGATATATTTTTCTGATGTATTTTCGGCGAGCTAAGGACGGGCTCGCTAACCGTAAACAAGACAATGGCCAGATGATCGATATCTGTGAAAGAATAGTGCTATAAAAAAACATTTGTCCACAGCTTCGCAAAGATTTCTATCAAATTCTTCCCTGTTGAGTTGATAGCTTTACGTGAGACGTCGAAAAGAGGTTTCGATTCTCCTGGTATTTATTTAATCTGTTCAATATAGATAATAATTTATCTATTTTAAGCTGAATAATAAATCTATTTAAGGAATTGCATGTAGAAATGGTCTGCATTAAAATGATGG
>JBBBDQ010001220.1:1715000-1782500 GCA_037127315.1 Ascarosepion bandense | reverse complement strand
CCCAGCTTAAGAGATATACAAAAAATTGTCTTATTAAGTACATCCCACACACTAAGGAAAACTTTATCTATGTAATGCTGGAGATGATAGGGAAGATAGAAAGACATGAAATGGAGTCATAACAACACGCCACGACCTGCCTTAGGTCTCCCCGCAGACTTGGTTGGTAGTGAGACCAAAGCAGAAATCGAAATATGATGAAAAATGACATAATAATAATAATAGACAGAGCTACACGTGAACAAGTAGAAATGCACGTTTTAATTGTAAGCAAAACAGTGCGCCTCCTCAGGTTAACTCTCACAACAGACCTCAAGTGGAATGACTATATCGAATCCAAACCCGCTGCTATGAAAGTCGGTTCTCTGTGCAGGGCCCGGAAGTTTTTTTCCCATCTGAAACCATCCTACACATATATAAATCTACCTTCCGCCCGTGCATTAAATACTGCTGCCATATCTGATCGGGTGCCGCTGCTATCCATCTGGGGGTCCTTGACAAAATCCAACGAAGAATCTGTAATGTGATCAATCTCGACTTAGCAGCTCAGATACAGTCACTTTCTCACTGGCACAATGTGGCTTCCCTGTGTCCCTTCTACAAATACTTTCACGGCTTCTGCTCCGATGAACTGAGCTCACTGGTGCCCCCTATATATGAATTTACTCGAGCCACAAGATTAGCAACTAGGTCCTACCCTTTTACTGTGAAACCAATAAAATGTAAACGCAAATTCTACTCTAGCAGCTTTTACCCACTTTCTGTCACTCCCTGTAACCTGTCACTATTTACTCCTATGTAACCCCCTGCGCAACAGTGGCAGTAAACTGCCTTGCTTGGGGCGATATGATTATAAAAAAAAAATTAATGCAATGTTGATCAAATTAAAATTCAACTAAAAAAATTCTATACTATTATAATATGATTATAAAGTGGGGGATCAATTCTACATTACAATCAATAGATAAACTGATCCGTCATTTTATGTTCATAGTCATCCTTCTCTCAACCACTTCCTGACACTCCCTGTAACCTGTCACTCTTTCTCATAACTTTCCTTCTATGAAAAACTCCCTGCAAAACAGTGGCAATAAACTGACTTGCTTGGGGCGATATGATTGTAAAAAAAAAGATGGAATTAGCGCAAAAATCGAATGTCTTTAGTTATGACTAACGATTGCCGTTATGACTTACAATTGAACAATTTATATTTAAATACGTATCAGAAATAAATAAAAAACTTACTCGTACATGGAAGCACATGCCATTTTATCTAGGTCGATTATGAAAAACATTTGTATATAGTAGAACAATGCAAACGTTCATATTAATTTATAGGTCTACATCTGTATCTATCTGCAAAAGTATCCCTCGATCCAAATTTATGGAAACGACCCCACAGATGCATGCTGGGATTTCTCCCTAACCAATAAAAGGGACCACTTATCAGAACCCTGCAATCGCTTGACTGTAAGCCTTTTGCGAGTGAACACTATTCTTACTTTGAAATTTTTTGGCCTTCCTGCTGTTATGTCTTAATTTTGACTTGCACATATATTGTTTGCACATTGAACAGACGGCACAACTAAGATTTCTTGGAATCGTTTCAACAGAGGACATAATGTGCGACACGGAAATCTGCAGTCAATGAAAGACGCCTTTCAGTTTCTAAGCAAAATATGAAGAAACAGGAAAATATATTTATAAACAAAGAAAAGAGTACTGGAGTGTTATGTAATATCAGGACTCTTAAATGACAGTGCATTTTTAACAATCTCTTCACAGATGAAGAAACTTGAAGTAATAGAAATACGTTGGGAATAACATAGACCGAACATGTGAGCAACGTTGAAGTTTTAGGGAAAACGGAAACAATATATACACTTGTCTATATTTCTAAGATGAGGTCGTATTTACAGTATTTACATTATTCGGACTATTGCCTTCATCTTTGTTACCATTTGTACACTCCGGCCTACTTCAGGAGCTAGGAATTTCGAACCGAAACCTTTATTACAATCGCTGGGGTATATCATCTTCATTCCTTGCGTATAGCCTTGGATGAATTGTAATGAAGGGTTCGGTTCGAAATTCCTAGCACCTGAAGAAGACCGGAACGTACAACGGCTGAAACGTCGTATAGATGGCAACAAAGATCAGAACAATAGTCCGAATAGTGTAAATACTGTAAAAAAAAAGACACTTATATTTAATCCCAGGAAGACACAGTTGAAATTTTAAGGTTACATAATGAGGAAAGAGAGCTTGCAAATTTTGGTAATCACAGGGCAGATTGAAGGTAAGAGAGACAGCATCATCATACTTAGCAAGCTTGAGCGAATGAATGGCGAAGCAGGGTTTGGTAGATATAGTAAAAAGTTATTAGTCAGTCAGTTAATTGCCATACGAGATGCACGCTTGGACGATCATGTCTCGAAAGAGACATGATTGACTGGGCAGAAGATTATCCCGTAGTAGATTGCCATTGCTTTCTGCGGTAGACTGGTTGCTGACCAAGGCTATAGAACCCAATATGCCCTGCTATTTAACCCATAACTGGAAGGAATAGACGGATTAATACCTTTCCCAAGGGTATTTGCGCGTAAGTGAATGCAAGGAATTCAACTGGAATTCGAACTCGGCTCTGCGATTTCTCGTTCCGAGTCGATATCCACTGCGCCACAAAAAGTTATTAAGAGAACATAAAAGATAAGAAAATGTGAAGAGCCATGATCGCCAACGTCCTGAAGAGACACGACACATATAAGAAGAAGAAAAAATATTTTACCATTTTTTTCTTGTTTATTAGAAACTTTGTCAATTCCATTTGTTGAGCATTTTCTCTAATGATACATAACCATGGCTAATTGCAGCACATCAATATGTATATGTATATCTAAACCTATTTATAAATGGAACTTTGTCTGTGTGTGTGTGTATGTGTGTGTGTTTGTGTGTGTGTCTGTGTGTGTGTCTGTGCGTAACCTATAGACTCCGAAACGGCTGAACCGATTTTCTTGAGAATTTACACACTTGTACTATAAGCGTCTGCAAGTGTTCTTAGCTAGGTTTTGTGTTGAGGTACCCACGATAAATATCGAAAATCGATACTCGAAAAAATCGGGTTATAGAAGTAGTGGTCCGATTTTAATCAAAGTTGATACACTCAGAGACAAAGACATAAGATACGATATTCAGAAGTTTCAAGATGGCAGTTCTTACAATAGTGCAGAAAATCGATAATATATATATATATATATATATATATATAAGAGGCAAGATGTTTGTGTGTCTGTTTATTTGCCTGTATGTCTGTATTTTTTCAGACCTTTTATTTTAGTTTTTGCTTCGGGTTTGGCTCTAAGTAGGTATAATTGTAGTTCTTAGTCTCAGCCATGATACCATTTACTCAGAGGATTTATTTCGCCTTCAAAATTCAGTTTATGACGAAAAAACTTATTTGATATCGATACTAGGAAATTAAAATTTGGCATACATCCATTCATTTTTCTTTCAATCTACGGTTTCGCTTTAACTGGAAACAACTATTGCTTTTTAGTCTTTCGTGCCAACGTTCAAAGTTTCTGAGCACCAGGATCATGGATTAGTTTAAAGCTTTCATTACACCCGGGCAACGCTGGGCTATCCTGCTAGTAGACAAATAATGCATTTCCATTTCTCTAGTTGACGTTAATAATTAAGTTAAACTATACAAACGAAGGTGAGCTGATAATAATAAATATTTTCATTCTCTGTACTTCATTAAAACTGACTTCTTGCCAGATGGCAAGAATATGACAACTTCTTTGCGAAATTATCCAATATTTTAGCCCCCGTATGCAAAATTTGTCTCATCATAATACGGGATTATCGAGATTAATATACGATGTACAAGGGATGTTGAAAAGTTCTCTGTCCAACCATTAATAAATTATGAAAATAATTCTGAAATATGGGCATTCGCTTAAAGTTTGGGAACTTATTAAAGTGGAGATTTTAATTTTCACCTTGTATATATATATAGTGTATCGAGGCAGCAGATAATTTTCTAAACATTTACTGTTAAATATAAGAGACATTCATTTTCTCTTATATTTAACAGTATATGTTTAGAAATATATATATATATATATATATATATATGTGTGTGTGTGTGTGTGTGTGTGTGTGTGAGCAATTAAATAAATTGCAAACTTAATGTTTGCTGATTTTTAATATAATCCGTTCATACTCACGGATAATCTTTCGCGTATTATAATCAAAAGATGTCAGAAATGAGCTGTAACGTTGACAGATGTTATCATTCATTTTTCAAGATACCCAAGTACTTTCAACCTCTTTCCGAGGTCATCTTCAGGGGTGTGAGTTATGGTAACAAATGTAACCGGAAAACTGTGTTACTAAAAAATTATTGAACATTTTTTCTGCTTCAAATATAACGATTGACAAATTGCTATCGTTCATTAGAACCTGAAAATTATCCAAAATTGAATGTTTTATATGTTGTAATGTCATGGCCATTGACGTGTTAAAGCATGAAAAAACTGTTCTTTTTATAAACATTTTAGAACATTACTACAGTATTCATAGCTGATTTTTAATAATTGACGGCTTAAGTGTTTTAATGAATATTGCTTCGATATCTGTAGTTTGCTTTTGTTGTTTTCCTGGTGTAGAATATTTGTATTATCATTATTTTTTTATATTGTGAATGTAGACAAAAAAGTTGTTGTAGATGTCTAGAAATGGTACATTGAGAAATGCATAACATCTGTCACTGTTACAGCTCATTCCTGACATCTATCAATTATAATACACGAAGGACTATCCGTGAGAATGAACGGATTTTATTAAAAATAAGCCAGACATAAGGTTTGCAATTTATTTAATCTGATATGTCTAAAAAGATTTGCCTAAATACACAAATATCTTTCATTCAGCAATGAATTGGAACACTCTCAGCTATGGGCGTGTATAATGATAATATACGCGCAAAAAAAAGTCTGCCTTCTTCTACCATAGCTCAGAGGCAGAATCGTCGACTGACGCCAAGTCGGTTGGGTTTCAATCCTGGGTTAAAAGCAGTTGGAGACTAACCGTACTGATGAGCTGTGATACAGCGAAACAGACCTCTCTGCGTATGATTATATATATATATATATAAAATCCCCTTTGAACGTATTGGAACGGCAAGGCTATTTTCATTGTTTCTGTTGTTCACTGAAGACATTTGGGCTCAAGATAAATTGATGAATATGAAACAAGAATTCAAAATTTTAGCTTTCATTTCCTGGTAATTCGATTTCGATGTGTTAAAAAGCCGAATACAGCTCTGGACAAATACAACTAGTCTTTTTTAGAATATTTATTTAAATAATTATAGTGTTAATGTTTCCTAGTCAAACTATTTCTACACACACATCCACTATACTACATATTCTACACACATCCACTATACTACATATTCTACACACATCCACTATACTACATATTCTACACACACATTCACTATACTACATATTCTACACACATCCACTATACTACATATTCTACACACACATTCACTATACTACATATTCTACACACATCCACTATACTACATATTCTACACACATCCACTATACTACATATTCTACACACATCCACTATACTACATATTCTACACACACATCCACTATACTACATATTCTACACACATCCACTATAGTACATATTCTGCACACACATCCACTATACTACATATTCTACACACACATTCACTATACTACATATTCTACACACATCCACTATACTACATATTCTACACACACATCCACTATACTACATTTTCTACACACACATTCACTATACTACATATTCTACACATTTTACATATTTTATGCACACATCCACGATACTACATATTCTGCACACACATCTACAACACTATATATTTGCTACACTACACACACACACACATCCTCGACGCACTACACCCTCACACACGCACACACACGCCCTAGCAAAAATAAACGTTTTGGGATTGCCACGAAGGACTAATAAAATGGAACTACAGACACTTGAACTACTTGACATTTTTTGTCATTAGCTGCGTGCACAAACTATGACACACACAAATATGACAACAAAATTTTAAGATCATCAGTTTTTGGCGCAAAAATTACTATAATATGTCTATGTTACTATACTAACAGGCCAGATAGAGGGAAAAGGACACAGAGGAAAGCAGCGGATAACATATTTGAAGGACTTGATCAGGTGGACGACAGAACGAATGTTACATGGTGCAACAGGAGAAAGCGTGCTAAGAGCCACCAGGAAAGCCATGATCACCTACGTCATGCAATCCTCGTTCCGTCATCCACCTGATTAGGTCCTTTAAATATGTTATCCGTTGCTTTAACAGATATATTTACCAAAATTACACAAAAATATCTTAAAATGCGAAAGAGTAAGTTTATCCAATAAAATCGCCATTGGCTTTAACCACAACCTCTAGAAGGCTTCAAAATCTCCTGCAACTCCATTGACGGTGTCTTGATTTATGATGATAAATGCTGGCATAATCCTGACCTTTAGTTCATTTTTAGTGTTAAAATGAGTTTTTGATCTCTTGCTCAGGTGTGCCTCACATATAATAATCAAAGGGATCACATCCTCTAGTGTTAGGTGGTTACATAAATTGTTTGACAGCATTGACTAGGTTCTGCTGCGGCATGGTGCAGACATAAGGCCTTCCACCTGCTCAGCATACATGATGTAGGCCTGCAGGTTGAGCCTTAGGCAGTGTGGGAAGATGAATGGAGGCATACAATTACTATCACATTACTCCAAACATCATGATGTTGAGTGGATATATCATTCAACTCAAATTAACAACCAAACACACTAAAATTAAAGCTTCCGGTGCGAATGCCAAGCAGTATAGCATGCTGTTTCCAAATTTCTTCAAATTCTTTCAAAGTTTTGTTTTTTCTAAAAAAACAAAGATTTGCTCTTTAACCAAACCCAAATAAAAAAGTCACAGGGTGTTAGTCAGGTCTCCTGTCTGACCACTCATACGTAAAATAGGGAGTTATTTTTCAATCACCCATATATATATATATATATATATATATATATATATATATATATATATGTAAAGTGAAAAGGACAGCCTTGGTACTAATTGGGCAAATCACATCAAAGACAATAAAACCAAGCGAAAAAAAAAAAAAGGAAAATGACAAGGTTAGGTTAAAGGCATATTGACATCTTGACCTTTAGGGAAGAAAGGAGAAACGTAAGATAAGAGAAGAGAAAAAGGAAAAAAACAGGGAAAAAAAGTATGAATTCTTTGGGGACAAATTCCAAAATGAATCTTTGCTCTGATTAGTTGAAAGAAACTCACATGTAAATTTTATACCTTCCCACATACATAAATAGCAAACCGAACGTTTTTGTATTTAAATGTAAATCATCTGTAAAACCAAAATCAAACATTCCCTGATGAAGAGAATCTCGAAACATAGAAATTTCCGTGTCGCAATGTACAATTAATTCATAACTATAGAGGTAGAGTCGCCGACTGACGCCATTTCGGTCGAGTTTCAATCCTGGGTAACAAAGCAATCGGAGTCTAACCGTACTGATGAGCTGTGATACAGCGAAACAGATCTATCTGCGGATGACTATATATATATATATATTGTCATCCGCAGATAGTTCATCAGTACGGTTAGACAGCCGATTGCTTTTTACCCAGAGATTGAAACCCGACCGAATTGGCGTCAGTCAGCAATTCTACATCTGAGCTACGAGCGCTCGATAGAAGAAGGCAGACTTTTTAGCGTGTATATTATCATTATACAGGTCCAATAGCTGAGAGTGTTCTAATTCATTGCTGAATGAACAATGCGTAGATTCCAGAATAGCTATTGTTTTTCAAAGTCTACCATTCTACCAGAGTGCTCAATCAGGGTGTGAAAGCCGAGTCTTACTATATATATATATATATAATGTTATTAATTCAATAATACCAAAATCCACAACCCAGTCTTCCGTGTAACATTAATGAGCAGGCGGAAAAAGAAAGAAATTACGTCTAATGATTATATATATATATATATATATATATATATATATATATATATATATTCAATAAAATCCGTATTGCAATCAAAAGCTATGAATACTGTAGTAATGTTCTAAAATGTTTGTAAAAAGAACAGTTTATTCATGCTTTAACATGTGCATGACCATGACATTACAACATATAAACAAAATTCAATTTTGGATAATTTTCACGTTTTAACGAACGCCAGCAGTTTGCCAACCGTTATATTTGAAGCAGGAAAAAAATTACAGTAATTTTTAGCAACACAGTTTTCCGGTTACATTTGTTACCATAACTCACACCCCTGAAGATGACCCCGGAAAGAGGTTGAAAGTACGAGTGTTCCTTGAGAAATGAATGAAAATAACATATGTCAACGTTACAGCTCATTTCTGACATCTTTCAATTATAATAATCAAAAAATTATCCATGTGTATGAACGTATTTCATTGAAAATAAGCAAGAATGTTGTTTGCAATTTATCTAATCTGACATATTTAAAAGAATACTTGCTGGCTAAATGCACAATTTTTAATATATATATATATATATATATATATATATATATATTCTAAACATATGCTGTTAAATATAAGAGACAATGAATGTCTATTATGTTTAATCATGAGCCGTTCTAAACGTCGTATTTTTGCTTTAATTTCAGTTGAAAATAAAGACAAAATTTCTCCAACATTTGGATAATTATTTATTGATTTTCTTCTAATCTTTCGGCTCACATAAGCCATCTTCAGAGATGTTGTTTAGACTGAAATTTTATATTATCTATTTCCTTATATATATTCGTGTAAAATCCTTTGTACAATAAAAACGGAAGCTGATCATGGTGCGCTTGAAATAAACCTAATCTTCCGATTTACCATGAAATAACGTGCCTGCCTTAATCTTTCGTATATTTGCTCTATATGTATTTATATACATATATATTTAGAGCTCTCTTAGAGAGTTATCCTACCACTGTATGTACAGGATACTCCTTTGGATACTTCTATATCTACACCGCATGCTGATATATATATATATATATATATATATATATATATATATATATATATATATATAATAATAATAACAATAATAACAATAATTATGAAACCGACTCTGCGTGTATTCTAATCTCAAAATTTTATAGAAGGGACTTTCTAAGACTATGAATGACCAGCAGAATCTAAATCCGTTATTGCCCTCGGCTATAAAGCTTTGGGCAAAGAGGGGGAAAAAAAGAAAACTGCTTGGGACCGACAATACATACGGTTCCTCCCAGTAAAAAAGAAAAAAACCCTCAACGGAACAAACAACCAGAAAAGAAAAGTGCTCGATACACACAACCGAAAAGTATTTAACTAGAAGGCAGTAACGCAGAGCAAACACACTAACAAAATAGCAAGATCGCCAAGACCGACCGCGGTTTCGCACAACGGCTCGTCAGGGCTTTTACAACGGCTCGTCAGGGCAAAGGCAGATCATTACTAACCAAATAAATACACACTACTAAGACTAACCCATTTGCAGAAGAGGTTGGATGGAAGGGAAAAAAAAAAAAAAAAAAAAAAACCTGGGAGGGGGCCCTGACGAGCCGTTGTGCGAAACCGCGGTCGGTCTTGGCGATCTTGCTATTTTGTTAGTATATATATATATATATATATATATATATATATATATATATATATATATATATATATTCAGAATTGACAATAAGTTTAGGGGGGTTCCATGGGAAGTGGACAATTCAAGAGTTTGCCCTGAATAGGCAACATTTTAGGCATTTGGATACATATAAGTATGGCCGTTACTCCTTCAGAATCTGGATTGATATAGAAAAGTCTATAACATGAGTGACTCCTTTGGATGGTGAAGATCTCGCTCAGATTTGCTGGAACATTTTCAGGATTACTGCTTTTGGCAACTATCACATTAACTGCAAATTGAAATCCAGCTTATGTTGAGAATTTCCTGCAGCTAGATTGCCGTTCTAGATGTTCATATAGTATTTTGAAATTATCAAACCAATCTTCACTTCTGGTGTAAGGAAAATGAACAGTTTTATGAATCATAAACAATCTTCTCCAGAGAGAGGAGTCTCGGCTCTTATCATAAAGATCTTTGCACATATCTTCTAATAGAAATGAAAATTGAATTAGGAATTCCAGATAATTCTGGATTTCTGGGACTTTTTTCTGAAATTAAGTTGAAAATCTTAAAGTATCTTGACTTCCGCTCTCTCTTGGTAGTGAGTCTTGTGTGCAAAGATCTTTATGATAAGAGCCGAGACTCCTCTCCCTGGAGAAGATTGTTTATAATATATATATATATATATATATATATCAGCATGCGGTGTAGAAAATCCTTTGTGAAATAAAGCAATATATCAGGATGCGATATGTAAAATCCTTTGTGAAATAAAGACGGAATCTGATAATCATTCGCCTGAAATAGACCATATACTTCCGATTCACCATGAAAATAACGTGTCTGCCTTAATTTTTCATTTTCCTTATATATATATATATATATATATATATATATATATTATTTTAATTCAGATACTTTAATCCCAGTGAAAAAAGTAGGAAGGTAAATTCCAAAAACCCGATCCTAATTAATATTAAAAATTTTATTTTAATATTAAAAAATGATACAGGAAGAGAGCTCCATGTAATAAGATATTACAGAGCAAATATAAATTCAAAAAGGATTAATTCAATGATGTTGAATGACCATATCGATATGAAAATCCCCACAGGGGATAACACATCACCTCAGCAACAGAAAAATCCTTTCAGAAACTGGAGAAAAATCAGTCTGATTTTCCTTTTTAAATAGATTTGCAAAGAAATTAAAAAAGAAAAAGAAAAAGAAAAAGAAAAAGAAAAAAAAGCAAAGATAAAACAAAATAAAATCAAATAAACAAGAAAATAAAAATTGACATCGTCTGGGTTCGCAAAAAAAGGAAAGAGAATTGTAACTTAAAAAATTAACAGACAGCCGTGTTGAATTGATGTAAGGTTAAGCAACACGGAAAAAAGGTGGGAGATAAGAGAGATAAAGGAAGGAAGGGAGGGAAAAAGAAAAGAAAAGAAAAGAAAGAAAATTTTTTTTATATATTACAGACGCTGGACATATTCAAAAACCTAACTTCCCATAATAGGCATATATGATTCCCATAATAGGCATATTTTAATGAACCTAAATAATACCGACGTTAAATCCGGAATTGTTGATAAATGTAACTGTAATTCTGTGGATACCTGCCCGGTGCAGGGCATATGTAAATCCACCCAAGTAATTTATGAAGCCCGTATTTCTCCATTTAACAACAAAGACAATTACCGGACTTATATTGGCATGTCCGCGGGCCCTTTCAAACAGAGACTTTACAATCACAAGTACTCATTTTCGAACCCTAACCAAACATTCCAGACGGCACTATCAAGTAGATTTTGGAAAATGAAGGAGGAAGGGCAAGACCCTATAATCAGCTGGAAATTAATAGGCTCAGCTTGTACCCCTAAAAATTTTCGTGATAGGTGCCGTCTATGTTTATTGGAGAAGATTCTGATTTTGAAGTATCCTAATCAGGACTTACTTTTGAATCTTAGGAAGGAATTCATTAATAAGTGCCGTCATAGGGCGGATTTCAAAAATTTAAATTTTAAATTTTAAATTTTAATTTTTAAATTTTATGATTTTTAAGTTTTTTAATTTTTTTAATTTTTAATTTTTTAATTTTTAATCTTTAATTTTTCTTTTTATAATTTTTATGTATATGTGTATGTTTGTGTGTGTATGTGCATATTTGTATATATGTGTGTATATGTGTATATATGTATTTATGTGTGAAAAATTTTTTTAGCTATTTAAATGCTCTTTTTTATAATATTCATTAATTTTTTATATTTTTATATGTGTGTGTGTGCATATGTATAATGTATATATATGTGTGTGTGTGTGTATGTATATATGTGCATGTGTGTGTGTACACATATATATTGTGTGTGTGAATTTTTGTATATGTGTGTACACATATATATGTGTGTCTGCGCATGTATGTGTATATACGTATATAAGTGAGTATGGAATTGAATGTATGTGTGTGTGTGTATGTGTATGTATGTATATATGTATTCATAATCGAAGAATAGTGTGTGTGTATGTGTATGTATGTATGTGTGTACTTCTATATGTATGTATAATTGTAAATGAATTTTTTTTTTTTTTTACCTAGCGATGTCTTTATTTAGTTTAAATCAAATGACCTAATTTTTTTTTTTTAATTTTATTTTAAATCCTATATCTTTTTATTCCCTTTAAAAATAATTATGCTTTTAAGTAAAGGCCTTTTTCTAATACTTCAACGTTTTTGGGAAGTTAGGTTTTTGAATATGTCCAGCGTCTGTAATATATAAAAAAAAATTTTTCTTTCTTTTCTTTTCTTTTTCCCTCCCTTCCTTCCTTTATCTCTCTTATCTCCCACCTTTTTTCCGTGTTGCTTAACCTTACATCAATTCAACACAGCCGTCTCTTAATTTTTAAATTACAATTGTCTTTCCTTTTTTTGCGAACCCAGATGCTGTCAATTTTTTCTGTTCTTGTTTATTTGATTTTATTTTGTTTTATCTTTGCTTTTTTTCTTCTTTTTCTTTTTTAATTTCTTTGCAAATCTATTTAAAAAGGAAAATCAGACTGATTTTTCTCCAGTTTCTGAAAGGATTTTTCTGTTGCTGAGGTGATGTGTAATCCCCCGTGGGGATTTTCATATCGAAATGGTCATTCAACATCATTGAATTAATCCTTTTTTAATTTATATATATATATATATATACACGAAATCGCAAGATCGCCAAGACCTACCGCGGTTTCGCACAACGGCTCGTATTTTTCGTGTGTTTTTGCTCTGCGTAACTGCCTTTTTGTTAACACTTTTTGGTTAGTTTAGTATCGATCACTTTTCTTTCCTGGTGGTTCGTTCCGTTCGAGGGTTTTTTTCTTTACTATGAAGAACCGTATGCATTGTCGGTCCTACGCAGTTTTCTTCTTTTTTTTTTTTTTTCCCCCCTCTTTGTCCAAAGCTCTATAGCCGAGGACGGTAACGGAGTTAGATTCTGTTGTTTATTCATAGTCTTTAAAAGATTCTTGTGTAATATTTTAAGATTAGGATACGGACAGAGTCGGTTTTATTATTATTATTATTAATATATATATATATATATATATATATATATCCTTACTTTTGAGCACTTTTCTTTTCATGCCTTATTTCTCAAATGTCCGCGTAATATGGGACCTATATATTTGAAATACTCCACCGAAAATATGTTGGTCCCTGGCAAAACATATTACTCACTCATATTATTAGACAAATTTTAAAGTGTACTTAACAGAATGAACCAAAAGCTCTGCTTTTCCAAAAATAACAAGGAATCCTCCATCTTTGTTAACACAAAATTTTATGAGTTTAAGACTTTAAGAACTCCATCACATGACGAGGAATTATCGAAATTTGAAAACGTCTTATTTGCTATAATTAACAAAATGAAATTCTGTCATGCCACCAACAAGTTGTAAAAGACTATTCAGATGGACATAAATAATTTCGACCATTTCGACAAAATGATTATTATATCGAAAAAGACAATCCAGTCTTATTTTATTAACGCTGAGTCATGCCATAAAGCCGTTCTCTGTAAAATCAATAAAAATTATAAAAAGGCGTCTAGTAACGTGGAAACAAAAATAAATAGAGAAGCAAAAAAATAACTAAGGAACTAAACTGCGTCTAGAGATCATATGCAAGTTATGAATTGGTCTAAAAGTTGCGTCTTTACAGTTAAAAGTCCTTTTATGATGTTGTTTAGATTCTACTCAATATTATTCACTTAGATATATAGGGATAGAGAAAACTATTGTTTTTGGCTGGAAAAAAATTTACTAAATTAACAAAACAGACTAATTTGACTATCAGTACTTTATTTGTAACTATTTATTTTAATACTTTTACATTATTATACCTTGTAAAACTAATGTAAAAATAATATGAAAAGATTTTAGAACAAATCCGTCAATGTCTTATATTCAAAGCATAAAAAACATTTTATTTTAAAAATAAAAATGTATTAAAAAATAAGAAGAACCTCCTAAAATTTATTACACAAATGCTTGTTTCTTTTCAATAAATCTTAGCAGCCCATTGTCAAAATCTGATGTTAGATTTGCAATTTTAGCGGTTGCTAAGTCGTTTGCAACAACTTTAGTTGTTTCCCAGAGGTCACACTTACTGTTGAATTACCTTCTATTAGAATAAATATCTCTCTTGAGGATGCTTCACTCGTTCTCAATGGGATTTAAGTCACAGCTATTTGAATGCCAGTCTATAAGAGAATCTTTAACAAATCCCTTTTCTTTCAACCAGGATTTAGTAAACTGTGATGCATGACTTGGTGCGTTGTCTTGCATAAAGATCATAGATCTACGCTTGCTAAAGACTGGTTATCAAGCCATTCAAAGAAATATGGCTCTTGAAGATCACAATAACTTTTGGAATTCATTTTAACTCCGTCTTTCACTTTAAATAGACTCATAAACCTATTACCAATAATCCCAGCCCATATCATGTTCCCACCGCCACCTTGTTGGCGTTTAAAACATTTTCTTGAGTCATGTTGATTGCCGACCCATCCTCATCGCCCATCCATCGGGCCCATCGCGGGTAATCCTTGATTCGTCAGTATAAAGCACTTTACTGAAATCAGTTTTCATGTATTTTTTGCCCAATGCAGTCTTCTTTGCTTATGTTTTTTTGTTAAAATGGGTTTCTTTATTTTATTTTTTACATCAGCAAACTTCCTTAATGCTTTCCACCTTGTTTCCCTTGACACCATAGGAGCTCCAGCAGCCTCAGATATGAACGCACTTGACGCATTTGGGTTTCTTATTAATTCTCTTCGGATATGTGATAGATCTCGCTTTGTTAAATTCCTGAATTCTCCATGAAACTTTTTTTCTTTGGTTGAATTTCCATTTGACATATTTTCTTGATTGTTCGATGATCCCTTTTCAAATCCTTAGAAATTTGAAGCGAAGACTTTCCTTTGCTAATTTCTTTGATTATATATATATATATATATATATATATATATATATATATATATATATTCACTCATTGTTAGTTCTTTTTTACAAGCCATAATACTAAATTCTAGTTCTTGCAAAAAATCTCTTGACACTGCAAATTGCTATAATTACTGAAAAAATACTAAATATCAATCTGAAATTGAAATAGGGACTTAATTGCTTTCATGCTTACTCGCTATACATAATAGTACAAATTATTTCATTGAATAATATATATCTATGAATTTTACATGAAATACTTGACAATACTTCTTTGGCATATAATCTCTAGACGCAGTTTAAAAATAGATGATAGAATACCAATTTTACACACGCGACAGACGTTCATCACAATCATGGACCACAAAAACAATTTCATCAACTACCCACAACATAGACTGTTAAGCCCCTAAAAATCCATAAGTAGAATTAGCAAAATTATAATAGAAAGAGCTTCCACATTCATTAAAATGTTTTAGGCATGAACCAACAATTGATTGCTTCAGAAAAAAATTAAATAAATAAAAGGGATTGCACTTTTATCCAGTTTGATATTTGTGTCCCATCTACCCCTGAAAATCTTTTAACCGCAGGCTTGAATTTCGCTAAAAATTACTGTCCTATCAGAGACCAAGACATCAACATCATCAGTCAAGAAATCTATTTTATTTGACGATGAATGCCTGTGGATTAGAAAAACATCCCTGATTTCTGCCTCTCCATGGGGGCGTGTGATTCTGCAAAGACCTTCAACTTGCTAGGGCTCTTTTTGCTCTGCAATATTAGGCACATCGTCGAGTTATATAACACCAGACTTTACCGAGACGATGGATTGATAATCCTCCACAAAACTAATCCACAAAAACTTGATAAACTCAAAATTGTTCAAAGACCACGATCTTAACATTACCACCATCACTAACGCTAATATCGTATATTTCTTAGTACTTTCGATCTGAGCAATGGCCTGTACAAACCGTACATTAAGGACCCACCTAACCACACATACATCAACAGGGAATCAAATCACCCCCAGAGAATCACCAACAACCTACACAAATCTATTCAATTTCTTTTAAGTATCAACTCTAGCAATAAGGAAATTTTCGACAATTCTAAAATTAAATACGTTAAAGATTTAGAAAAAAGGAAACTCAACACTAATTTAGAATATTCCACTTATTTGCAGTTGCTATAATATAGAATTTAACATCCTCACTACCCGAATGGATGCGAGCTCTATAAATAATATTTTCAAACATACTTTGGCCATTCAATGGGCAGATCTAATTTTTTCAGCAGTTGCAACTATTTGTATAAAGGTTACAGTTATAAAATGTAACTCCTATGAACATAGAGTGAACTTAAATTCAAATTTCTGGAACGATCAGTTCGTAATATGCACCTAATGATTGAATAACGCGTGAAAGTTCGAATCGTGCTACCTACAAATTAAAATATGTATGTCTTTGGTTAGGTCTTGAAGGCTGTCACTATGCGTTTAGTAAAAAAAAGCAAAGAAGTTTTTGGGTATTACCTATTTATTATACATTAATATTTCGAGATCAAAATCTCATCTTCAGAATGGCAGAAGAACGTGTGTCTGTCCGAGTGAGTCCGTGCCTTTCAAGGAGTGGTCATTCCTAGCTGCTGCTGTCATTAACTGTAGCGAGTGCTTGTGTGTGTCTGTGTGCAAGTGTGTAAGTGTGTTAGAGCCTGTATGTATGTGTGTGTGTGTGTGTGTGTTCATGGTATATATATATGTGTGATTTACAGTTGGGATCTTTTTTCTGGTCTGATGATATCATTCTGCTTTAATATGTGGTTTATCTAAGTATGTGTGGCCTGACCGTTAGTTTGACTTTTGCCTAAGTTCAAGACGATTTGTTTTATGAGTGTTGTTTTATTTATCTGCTTTATCTGGTGGTGTCTGCGTGTCCGTGACTGTGTCATGTGTGCGCGTTTATGTGCGTATACGTCTTGTAATTTATTTTACTTTGTTTTGTATGTGTGTGTGTGTGTGTGTGTGTGTCTGTGTGTGTGTGTGTGTGTGTGTGTGTGTGTGTGTGTTCCGGTGTATAGTGTGTGATATGATCTCCACTACTTTGCGGGGAAAAACAGCATAGCGTAATGAAAAAGCCCACAAACTTAACGAAAACAAAGTTTTTCATCGTTAAGATGAAAGACCAAATTATTTTTTATTTTTGTTTTTTTTATTGAATTGTTGTTATTATTATTATTTCGTTTTTTTATTACTTTTTAAAATCCTTTCTAACAAACAGCATAGCGTAATGAGAAAGGCCACAAACTTCATGAAAATGAAGTTTTATCGCTAACACGCCGATGTTATAATAATAATATGTATATTTATTAAGATATATAATTAATAGCTCTGTTTTATGCTACATTGAGCACACTTTTATTAACACTTGAATAATATTTCTATATAGGTGTTTAGTTCCATATGTATATTCATTAATACACATAACTTTACATGTGTGTGTATATGTGTCTGTGTATTACTGTTAAAGACAGCTTTGTAATCACGCATACAGATACACACACTCACGCACGCATATATACACACACAAGCACACATACATATGTAAGTTCGTGTGTGTGAGTATGTATGTGTGTATGTTTGTATGTATGTATTTTGTTGTAAACAACCGACCTGGAAGATTTTATTAATTTGTTTTTTATTTAAATTTTCTAGAATTTTTACATGTTTCTTTATTGCTGGAGATAAGGAATTTCATAATTATTATTTTTATAAGTGTACTCAGCCACTTTACTGACCATTCTCAAGGGTGTTTTCTTGTTTATGTTACACTAGCATCATAACCCGGCGTTGCCCGTGCAACCCAGAATATTTTAGTAGTAGAAGATGCCACTTTTTATTTTACATATTTTGTTTTTGTTTGAAAAAAAAAACACTTTTTTTAAAAATAATTCTTTTATTTCCAAATTACGGGTGAAAATATTTACATTTTTTTGTTGACCAAATTAATTTTTAAAACGTCGGAATAAAAATTAAATATAAAAGCTCATTTTTTTTTTTAATAAAAAAAAATATTTTAGTCGCGTTTGACACGTGTGATTTGATTTCTGTGACGTAATCTAGCTACCATCTTAGATCTTAGATGTTTTATGAAGCAAATGTAAACAATTGTGTCCATTGGCCAAAAAGTGCGAAAGGGAAAATTGCTGAACTTAAACTCAAAAACTATGTGTCGAGCTAGCTTCCCTGTAGATATGTGTCCCTAGAAAGTTTGAATGGCGTAGCTTAAAAATGTTGGCGTGCATAGGGAACAGTCACACACAGACTCACAGATTGCCTGTTATATATAGAGATTTTAGAATACAGTTTATTTAAGAAATTGTATGATATTATATGGATTAATATCATGATAGCTTGTGTTGGCTGCTGATTTTGTTTAGTAGCATATCACCCACTGTGGATTATTTTTATTTTTTTAAACTCAAAAGGTATGTGTCCACCTGGCTTCCCTGTAGATATGTGTCCCTAGAAAGTTTGAATGGCGTAGCTTAAAAAATCTAGGCGTGCATAGGGAACAGTCACACACAGACTCACAGATTGCCTGTTATATATAGAGATTTTACTGATGTTTTGACAATAACGCTATATTTTGTGTTTTTTGATAAGGAGCGCTCTTTCAAACTTCTCATGGACTGAAAAAAGCGTGAGCATCTTTCTATTTCAACTTTCAAAACTCTATTTTCACTATTAAATAATGTAAGGTTGGTGCTAGGAGGGAATTGTTTGATATATATACATATAACACAACACTCAAACTTGAGCCTAACTAATAAAACAACAACTTTTAGTCAAAATTCGACTTTATTCATCATCTAGGAGGATACATTGATTCCAACGATTCTCTAACAATTTGATGCCTTTTTTGTAGAACGATTTGTCTTTGATCTCAAAATACGCCTCAGTTTCCGTTATCACTTCTTCATTGGAGCCAAATCTCATTCCCTGGGGCATTCGTTTGAGGTCTGCAAAGAACCAGTAGTCAATGGAGGCCAGATATGGAGAATGCCATCTTTGCGGTCGACTTCTGACACGGTACGTTGTCTTGGTGAAAGATCACTGATTTTCTTCTTCATTTGTGTCCGTTTTTTTGGCAATCTCTTTTTTTCAAACGCACCAATAATGCTATATGATATTCATCATTAGTGGTTCTTCCATTCTCAAAGTAAACGATGGACAAGATACCTTGAGTATCCCAAATTAAGGAGGCCAAACCTTGCCTGCTGATCTTTGCGATTTTGGTCGCTTTCGACGGCTTTCACCTGCTGCTGTCTACTCAGTAAACTGCCGATTTCACCTAGAAGTAAAGTGGAGGATTCATGTTTCATTCGTTACGCATTTACGCAAAAACTTCCTCTTGTTGCATTGAAACAGTTGCAAACAACGAACTGAATCTTCAACGCGTTGTTGTCTTTGATCGACTGTGAGCAAACGCGAGATCCACTTTGAACACAGCTTTCTCACTGACAAATTTTCATGCAACATAGTGAATTTTCTGCTATCCAATAGATCTTCAATTTACGATAGGCCAAAACGAGTTCGTGGATTTTATTGGTGTTTTCCGGGACAGCTGCCGATTTGGGTCGATCTGATCATTCATCAACATTTGTGTCTGTACGACCGAGTTTAAAGTCAGCATGCCACCTCTTAACCGTTTTATCCGACGGAGCAGAGTCTGAATAACACGTATCATGCCATTGCTTTGCTTGAACAGTATTTTCCCATTAGAAAGCGATGCTATATCAACACACGAAATTCAGATTTTTCTATTGCTTTGAAAATTTGCAACAGTAGCTTTTGTTACGTGCCATTTGAAGATTAGCACTTCATACAATTTAGATGAATTTTTTATTTGTGGCGCCGCCTGTATGTCAGGCATGGGGCTTATTGATGGATGTGTTAATGCTGATAACAGGAGGCTCTTGATATTGTTATTTAAATAGTTTTCTTCTATTTTCGACCAGAATTTTCCTTAAGATTCCTCTTAAAATGTTGGTTAATATTTTTTTTTATTGCACATTGTTTCGATATTTGGCATGAAAGACGCATACGCAGTAGTGGAAGTGGGTCCAATATAGATAAGTAATTCACAAAAAGAATTACAATCTTGTAATGAGCATTGAAATTCCTTAACTATATTATTCATCGCTAGTGTAGATTTGGAAAATATTCACATTTTTTTGTTGACCAAATGAATTTTTAAAACGTCAGAATAAAAATTAAATATAAAAGACTCATTTTTTTAAATAAAGAATATTTTAGTCGCGTTTGACACGTGTCATTTGCTTTCTGTGACGTAATTCAGCAACCATCTTAAATCTTAGATGTTTTACGGAAATAAAACGTCGGAAAAAATTAAATATAAAAGTCTAATTTTTTTTAATAAAAAATATTTTAGTCGAATTTGAGACGTGTGATTTGATTTCTGTGACCTCATCTAGCAACCATCTTAGATCTTAGAGGTTTTATGGAGCAAATGTAAACAATCGGCTCCATTGGCCAAAAAGTGCGAAAGGGAAAATTGTTGAACTTAAACTCAAATGTATGTGTCGACCTGGCTTCCCTGTAGATATGTGTCCGTAGAAATTTTGAATGGCGTAGCTTAAAAAATGTAGGCGTGCATAGGGAACAGTCACACACAAACTCACAGATTGACTTTTATATATAGAGATTTTGTTTATTATATTGTCAATACTTGACGTCGCATGTTGTGTTTTATCTATAGACAAGATCAATACTTATTTGAATTTCATTATTTATTTGCTGTAAGATTTGATCAACTGGACAGAAACCGGTTCTTTCTGGGAAAGAAACAACAACCTATTAAATTTCGAAATTTAAAATTAACAAGCAGATAGTAAATTTAAATTAAAGAATTAATAAAATAATTTTTAAAAGATTAACAAGCAGATGGTAAATTTAAATTTAAACATTAATGAAATAATTTTTTTAAAAATTAACAAGCAGATAGTAAATTTAAATTTAAAAATCAATAAAATAACATTTTTAAAATTAACAAGCAGATAGTAAATTTAAATTAAAGAATTAATAAAATAATTTTTTAAAAAATTAACAAGCAGAGGGTAAATTTAAATTTAAAAATTAATAAAATAAAATTTTTAAACTTAACAAGGAGATAGTAAATTTAAATTTAAAAATTAATAAAATAAATCTTTTAAAATTAGTAAGCATATAGTAAATTTTGAAACGAAAAAAATGCGGATGATTTGATAAATATTAAATAAATTCCAAACAGAAAAAATTTTAATACATGTGGAAATATTAAATACCACTGGATTGTGAAAGACCTTGAAAAGTGTCTGCTATTCTTCTCAAAATTCTCGTCCAAATCAAAAAGGTTTGACACGTAATCGGTCTTGACTTGGCCTCTCGATCTCAGCCACTTTCAACTAACGTGTTGGGGCTTCCCTCTGTCTTTTCTACAAATCTTTCCATGGCAACCGCTCTCATGAGCTTTTTTCATTGGTGCCTCGTCTACATGAATTTAAGTGTGTTACAAGCTTGGCACTAGGTCTCAACCTTTTAGCGTTAAAATAGTTAAATGTAAAAACGACTTCTACTCCAACAGTTTCTTTTCTCACGCATCACGCTCATGGAACTATATTCCGTGTATTTGCTTCCCTGATAACAATACTCTCCAAAAGTTTAAATGCAACGTCAACTGCAATCTTCTATCTTCTTGAATCCTGTTCATCTTTTATGCTCTCTTCAATCCTCCTTGTATTCAGTCTTTCTTCTAACTATAACCCCCTGTGCACCAGTGCTGGTTCCGCTTTGTTTGAGGCATCGTGATAAAAAAATAAGGTTAAGATGGGAACTTCATCTCACTGAGTTGTATTTCGTGTGAAGTTATAAAAACGCTTTTTCATACTATGAATTTTGTCAGCATTGTAACTACTAGAAAATGGTACCTGATCCTAAATTATGTAAAAAAAATATAGAAGACTTAAAATTAAGTGTTGTGAATTCCGGGTGAAGAACCACACAAAACAATGAACAACAAAGCAGGTATTGAGATAGAAAAATATGTTATTTTAAACTGAAAGATACAACTGGAACGCAGGTTAGTAATCCAGTAATACGATTAGTAAGGAATATATATATATATTGGTCAACAATACGGTGATCCTTACTCATACACACAGTAAGAGGAACCTGCAGATATTGGAGGCCATGTACATCAAATCAAAACAACCAACACTCAATAAAATCAACTTTAAAACAGGAAATAACATATTACATTGCATTTGACTAGATGGTTTTGTTGTCATTTCGCGCTATCCCGCGGTGTGACGTCATAAAACCGCATCGCAAACTTAAGAACTGCGTTTATTATTTTTGGTAACTATTGCCGTTGCCAAGCGGAGTTTTATGTCAACACAAAATAAAATCGCCGGTGATGGTGGATTTTATAATATTTCAGTTTAAACTACCTCTCTGAAGATGGCTCATGTGAGCCGAAAGCTTAGAAGAAAACCAATAAATAATTATCCAAATGTTGGAGAATTTTTGTCTTTATTTTCAACTGAAATTAAAGCAAAAATACGACGTTTAGAACGGCTCATGATTAAACATAATAGACATTCATTGTCTCTTATATTTAATAGCATATGTCTAGAAAATTACTTGCTCCCTCGATATATATATATATATATATATATATATATATATATATATATATATCTTGAAATGAAGCCGTGCTGGAAGTAGTATATCCGTGTAATACTATTCTGGCTGAGTGGAGCTCTGAGCTACTATGACTACTGATGCGATATTCTCTGTGCAACTTCAGTATCTCTCGGTAACTTACGGATCAGTCCGGTTCTCTTAACGGATCTCTACTTTTCTGACGTATCTCTTGTATACTCAAGTCGAGACCATTATCATAGAAAAAGGGGAGATCTCACAACATTAAGCCTCCTTTAAAAGACATCTATAACGAAAAATGAATAAAACCAGAAAACAAAATCATGAAGATCAATTTTTAACATATACATTTCTCCGAAAAATACCGTGTTACATTCGAAGAGCCAGAGGAATTGACCAAAAATTTGCGTGACTAGGAAGTTATACAATTTGAGATGTCAATAAGTCAGAAGTGGTGCCATGTTTTAGAATGAAGTTATATTTAAAAATTTATTTGGTGGTTCTAATGTGAGTTCTAACGGCGTTTCGATGTAAGCTTAGTCATAAAATGAAATTTCGAAAGTAAACCTGAACTCTATTTTAAGAACAAGTAAAAAAAAGATTCACATGTTCAACTGATTGGTTGAGAAATTTATTTGTTTTTACGTTTTATCAACAAATCTATTAAATATTTAAAGCTGAAATATATGTTAGATTGTCTACAGTTTGACTTCAGTCCCTTTCTCAATGACGGGATGTGGCTTTCCTCTGTCCTTTCAACAAATATTTTCACGGGTTCGGCTCTGACAAACTTCTATCCCTGGTGCCCCCAGCATATGAATTTACTGCTAAGATTACATCCATCTAGGCCCCACCTTTTAACTGTCAAAACAGTCAGATATAATCACCACTTCTACTCTACAGCTTCTTTTCACGCACTTCCTGTCCGTGGAACCCTCTTCCGTATACTTGCTTCCCTGATAGCTACAATCTCCAAAGGTTTAAACGCAACCTCGATTGACATCGTCTGTCTCCGTGATTTCAACCATCGTCTTATCTTTTCTTCGACATCCTCTGTTCCTTGTTTCTTCCCCCCTCTCTCACTGTAATCCCCTGCACACCCAGTGGCAGTTCTGCCTTGCATGAGGTGAAATGATTATTAAAAATTAAAACCTTTCAAATAAAAAAAATAATGCCTTTTTTTAATGAATACTGAATTAACAATTGTCAAAAATAACCCTGACTTTTCGAGATGCGAGTCTTAATAAAAAAGGATGTGTCTTTTCACCGGATCTATTCAACTTGTACAGGGATAATATTTTGAGGACCCAAGAATTTATGCCTGAATTTGTCATCGGAGGTAACAATTTAAGCAACCTAATGTACGCAGATGATACAGTGCTGATAGCAGATACAGAAAGGAAACTATAAGACCTCCTACAGAAGGTAGCTGAAGAGAGTGACAAAAAAAGGACTGGAAATAAACTGCAAGAAACCCGAATGCATGTTCATCAGTTAAAAGGGCAGCCCAATATGCCAAATACAGGTCGGAGATAGAATCAAGCAGGTACAAAAATTTTAATACCTAGGAACCGTTATAACAGAAGACGGAAAGTGCCAGACACAGAGATCCGATGGCAAATTGGCATGGCGAAGGAAGCATTCCAGAAGTTGAGTAAAGTATTAAGAAACAGGACAATTTCGAAAAAAAAAATCAGTGAAGAGAGTACTGGATTTCTATGTGTTGTCAGTTCTTCAATATGGTAGTGAATTCTGGACAATATCATCAAAGTTGAAGAAAAAGCTTGAAGCAACTGAAATGTAGTTCTACAGAAGGATGCTGAGAATATCATGGATCAAGCATGTGAGTAATGATGAGGCTTTAAAAACGATGGAAACGAAAAGAAAATTAATGCTGAGCATCAGGAAGAGACAGCTGAAATTCCTGGGACATGCAATGAGGAAGGAGGGCTTGGAGAACCTGATACTAACAGGCCAGATAGAGGGTAAAAGGGACAGGGGAAAGCAACGGATAACATATTTAAAAGACCTAATCAGGTGGATGATGGAACGAGGGTTGCATAGTGCAACAGAAGGCGTGCTACGAGCCACCAGAGATAGAGAGACGTGGAAAGCCATGATCGCCTACGACCTGAAGGGACAGGGCACATAGAAGAAGAATGGAAGCCATATTTCCATTTTCAGTGATTTTCAAAAATTATTAAAACAAAAAATTAAACATTTAAAATAAGTAATATGAGACACGCTGTCGATAGAAATTATATTTTTTTATATTGTAAAATATTCAAAAATATAAAATAAGTTTTATTTTATTTAAGCAAAAGAGTATCGACACAATCCCAAAATGAATGTTTAATATTAAAATCAAATTATTTTCTATCTCTTAAATTCGAATAGTTACTATATACTAGTATTACTTAAGTGATACCATTTTTTTTTTAAATTGAAAATATAAAACTTAAATTTTACCTCAATGTTAACTTTGGACTAGGGAAATGATACGTCTGCAGATTTGGTTTATCTGAGGTGGAGTGCGTAATAATATCTAAGCATTTGCAACAGAAACTTAAAACAAACTTGAAGCCATGGACCGTTTATTCTATTTCTCATAGTGTAAACTGTAGAGAAACAAAGTCCTCAATGTCTCTTGGGTCGGTCGGTTTTCTTTTTGGTCCAGAAGGGTAAATATAACCATTATAACTAAGCTCAAGTCATTCTTGCGCAGAGTTAAAACGCCCAAAGGAAATATTGATTTACTTCACAGGTGAGAAATTTGGAAGACAGTTGGAAACGACATGAATTGGGAAGTGAAAAAAAGAATGCGGTTTCAAGTGGACCAAAGAAACTAACACAAAGTAGCAAGTTGCGCTCATCTTAGAGCAGGTAGAATAGAGCGAGGGAGGAAAAAGCTTGTCTTTTCCTGGACTTAACCTACGCCACCTAATGGTATTATACGAAGACAATCAGGATAAACATAGCTGCAATTTTACTACTAGCGGCAGAGAAAAAGTATTTTTCTCTTTTTATTATACATTGGTGCAGTGGATATCGGCTCGGAACGACAAATCGGGAAGCCGAGTTCGAATTCCAGTTGAATTTCTTGCATTCACTTGCGCACAAATACTCTATGGAAAGGTATTAATGCGTCTCTTCCTTCTAGTTATGGACTAAATAATAGGACAGATTGGGTTCTATAGCCTTGGCAGGCAACCAGTCTACCGCAGAAAGCAATGGCAACCTACTGCGGGATAATATTCTGCCCAGTCAGTCATGTCTCTTTTGAGACATGATCGCCCAAAGCGTGTATCACGTATGGCACTTAAGTGACTGAATGAATATAATAGTTGAAAGCATGATTAAGTCTTATACCGGTCATAAAGTGGGGGATCAATTTTATATTGTTATTAAGTAATAAACTGATCCCCCACTAATTAATACTTAATAATATAATACATCTCTTCCCTCTCTAGCTATGAGTCAAATAACAGGACAGATTGGGATCTATAGCCTTGGCTGGCAACCAGTCTACCGCAGAATGTAATGGCAACCTACTGTAGGATAATCTTCTGCCCAGTCAGTCATGTCTCTTTCGAGATATGATCGTCCAAAACGTGTATCACGTATGTCACTTGACTGATCATTTTATTAATTGGTTTTATTTTATTTTCCAACAGGACCATCATTTTTAGTCAAGAGTTTCATCCTCTTTTATAAATACAATTAAAACAATGAAACCAGAACTTCTATTGTCTTAAGTTCATAATTTTCTGGTAGATTTCAGTTGCCTGATTAATCTAAACACACAGATGTTAAACTTCATGAACATGTCGTACAACTTTAACGATCAACCGATCTAATCACTTCAATTTCGAATCGAAAAAGAGCCCCAATTCCAATAAGCCACAAATTTTTTTTTTTTTTTTTTATAAGCGTTTCACCCCGAGCAAGGCATGTCACTGCCACTACTGCGCAGGGGGCTATATAGAGTGGAGAAAGGATGATTAAATATAGGAAATGTCAGAGGGTGGGTGATAGGCGAGTAAGGATACCGAGAATGAGGGTTGGGTAGATGAGAGTGTTGTGAGAATAGTTGGGAGTTAGTGTGATAGGAGGTGTCTATTGACCCTACATTTAAACACCTGGAGATTGTAACTGTCGGGAAAGCAGACTTGTGGAAGGGAGTTCCACAGGCGGGAAGCGCGAGAAAAGAAGCTGTTGGAGTAGAATTTACGGTTACATCTTATTTGTTTAACTGTAAAAGGGTGGGACCTAGTTGCTAATCTAGTATCTCGTGTAAATTCGTGCTTAGGCGGCACCAATGATCTAAGCTCATCGGAGCAGAAGCCATGAAAGTACTTGTAGAAGAGGCACAGGGAAGCCACATCACGCCGGTGAGAGAGTGGTTGCAGCCGGTCTGCCAAGTCAGTATCAACCACGTTACAGATCCTCCTTTGTATTTTGTCAAGAAGCCCAAGGAGAGCAGCAGGGGCACCCGACCAGATATGGCAGCAATATTCAATACACAGGCGGATGGTAGATTTGTATATATGCAGAATAGATTCAGGTGGGTAAAACTTCCGGGCTCTGCACAGAGATCCGACTTTCATAGCAGCAGATTTGGCAATGGATTCGATATAGTCATTCCATTTGAGGTCCGCCGAAAGGGTAAGGCCAAGCAGGCGTAGTATTTTACTCTCTGGGGTGCTAGCCTGTCCCAAGCTAATGGCAGGTAGATGCGATTGTCTATGGTGGTTAGTTGATAACAGCTTCGTTTTAGAGGCATTGAAATTTACCAGCCATTTCCTACCCCAGGCCACTACGGATTGGAGGTCCCTTTCAAGTACGGCAGCGAGGTTCACTTTGTCGTCCACACCTGGTTTTTGATCGATGCGAGAATAGATTGTTGTGTCATCGGCATACATGCCAACTTGGGATCTCGCTTAAAATTATGTTTAAGACTTGTTCTTTCTTCATACACATCATACAAATTTAATTACATGTTTCGTAAAATTACTGAGTCATCAAATAAACAAATATTTCTAACGACAATCAAATTGATAGCCATTTTCATAAAGATAGCGCTTTGACATTATTTGTCAAGGCTACAAGAAGGATTTTCTTGCTATGAAAGGGTTAGAGGGTATTTTAGAATATCTGTTGCTTTAAATGTTCTGTGCATTAATGTCAGAAAAAAATTACCTAAATGCTAATTGTTTTTTATCTGGTAGCAATCTTGCTTTATATATATATATATATATATATATATATATATATATATATATATATATACTAGCAGTATATCCCGGCGTTGCTCGGGCTCGGGTGTAATGAAAGCTTTAAAACTAATCCGTGGTCCTGGAGCTCAAACTCTTTGAACGTTGACACTAAAACCTAAAAAGCAATAGTTGTTTCCAGTTAAAGCGTAACCGTAGACTGAAAGAAAAATGAATGGATGTAAGTTAAATTTTGAAGTTTGGTGGGAATCAGATAAAAATTGTGGATTTGTATAAGGACATACAGACAGATAAACAGACACACACACAAACATCTTGTCTTTTATATATATATATATATATATATATATATATATATATATATATATGTGTGTGTGTGTGTGTGTGTGTGTGTATTATCGATTTTCTGCACTATTGTAAGAACTGCAACCTTGAAACTTCTGAATATTGTTTATTATGTTTTTGTCTATGAGTATACCAAATTTGAGTAAAATCGGACCACACCTTCTATAACCCAATTTTTTTCGATTATCGATTTTCGATATTTATCAGGGCTACCACGACAAAAAAACCTAGCTAAGAACTAGCTTTATAGTACAACTGTGTAAATTTTCAAGAAAATCGGTTCAGCACACACAGACACACACACACATACGCATACACACACTGACAAAGTTCCATTTATAAAATAAGTTCATATATATATATATATATATATATATATATATATATATATATATGGCTAATTAATAAATGTTACTGTTGATTTAATTATTTTCTTAATTCTAATTATCCGGGGTAAGTATTAATCATTCTCGATATTTTGTCTCTGTGCATTTCCGGTACTTCTTCCAGTTAGTAATCAATTATGTTCGTTTTTTAATGAACAAAAATAAATTGATTTCCTTATTAGGAGAAGACAATTTTTATATTTTAATCAGTGTCTTTTTTCTATTCTATTGGTCCCCGAAATATTTTCGGTGTTCTTGTCTATTAATAGCAAAATTATATATATATATATATAATTTTGCTATATATATATGTGTGTGTGTGTGTGTGTGTGTGTGTGTGTGTGTGTGTGTGTGTGTGTGTGTGTGTGTGTGTGTGTGTGTGTGTTCTCATTACGATTGAGCACTCTAGAGAAGAAAATTTTAAAAACAGTTTCCACTTCTGCTATATACGCATTACCCTTCAGAAATGAATTGAGTTATTTTGGTGACTGGTGTGTGTGTGTACACTGCTTATATGCGATACGTTAAAATTTCCCTTCTCTGATTCCATGCACTTATGACTTAGGGGTTAGCGACTCCGACTGACACCAGATCAGTCGAGTTTGATCCCGGACAGAAGTTAGTGGATGTGTCTAGCCACACTAATGAGCTGCGATACAGCAAAACAGTGTTGTATGTGAATGACATATATATATATATATTCTTCATTTTTAAACGAGTTATTAAAATAGGTATATTTTGTATGGTTACAAAAATACCTATTAGGTTCATACAATCATGTATGAAAACTTCATAATTTCTTGTAATTTTAAAAATTGCGCGTTCAAAAATTCCCAGTTACGTGAGCGTTTAAAAACATCACCATTACGTGAGGGCTTAAAAAACCGGCAAAATCAGTTATTGCAAATTACCTGAAGACACCACACAGTAGAAACCTAGGTCACGTAATAACTCGTTTACAAATGAAGAATATTCAAAAGTTCTCCATACAATTGTATTGAAAACTTTTTAATGCAAATGTGTACTGCTCTAATTTTAATATGACCAAAAGCTAAGTAATTAAGTAGTTTTATTGTGACCAAAAGCTAAGGTAAATAAACAATATATATATATATATATATATATATATATATGTTGTGAGACCTCCCCTTTTTGTATATGATAAATATGATAATGGATTCGACTGTGTGTATATATACTCCTGCTATAGAGAGAACAGTAGTTGCAGTTGGGCAGTGGAGAGTAATCGTAGAGATCCGTTACAGTTATTGGGGAGTTCAGATAGATACCGAAGTTACCTAATGACCAGACTAGCTCTGAGCTCCACTCAGCTAGAATAATATACTCGGACATACTATTTTCACCGACTTCACTTGAAGACTTGGATATATTTATTTTTCTTATTAATAGTATTCTTGGATTTACTAACCTGCGTTCAAGTTTGTATATTACGTTCAATATAACCTACTTTTCTATCTTGATATCTGTTTTTGTTGTTCAATATTTTGTGCGATTCCTCACTCTGAATCCACAACAATATATAAACAAGTTTCATTGACGACTGGTAAGGAAATGCGATTAAGCTTTTTTAAAAAAATTCTTGTGTTCGTTTCCGTGTTTTCTCTTCTGGACATAAAATGAGTGTGAATTGTTAAAATATTCGACATATCCGAGTGATTTTTATCATTCTTTTAGTCATTACCATGAAAGATGAGTTTTAGTTTCAACTTAGTCTATGGATATATATGTATATTTTTAGAGTTATAAGGAAGTGTTCTGATTATCTGTGAATTTTATTTTTCGAAAACGATCAGCACATTATGACTGTGTTCATAATGGATGGTACTGAGTGCTGTTTTTTCTTTATTAGTGTCTCCATCATTTTTTTTCATTTTTACATTGACATTAGGCTTATGCGGCTATTATACTTTTATTTTCTAAGGTTGCGGATGAAGTTTGGCAGGTTTCCCTGTCTGTTTAAATTAATTCTAAAGAAGTAACATGAGTTTTCTTAATAGGCATGTACTGCTATCTGTGGAATTTTTACACACTTTAAGGCCAGAAAAGAAAAACTTATATGAACACAAGGAAAATTAAATAAAAAGCTTAATGGCAGTAGTAACTTGCCAGTCATCTTTAATGAAACTTGCTTATATATATATATATATATATATATATATATATATAATCAAGGAAACTGTAAACACGTTAAAGAACTAATCTTACAATCATGCTAAAACTACAAAAGCCAAAGTTAGGATCCTACGATAAACCTTTATTATATTAACAAGACTCTAACCTCAAATTTTACATTTTTTCATACCACAAACTGTGATCTAATTAAAAGTTTTATATAAAAAAGAAGTTTCCTAAATTTAAATTAAGGTTAAGTATAAAAAAATAAATTAATTATAAAAATTAAGTTTAAATACAAAAATATTTGTAGTCATATAATTCACTAATAAAGATATGTTTACCAAATAGCAATCTATATTCCCACTTCATCGCACCCACTCCTCCTCCTCCCCACTCCATATACATTTCCCTATTTTTTTCTTTTATCAAACCCAAAGAACTGAGCATAAAAGCTGTAAAGGACCATACCTTATCTTCTAATGTTAAATCTGTCTATAAAATTTTCAACACGTCCATTAATCCTCTCTATCCCCTACCTCTTCCCTCTTTTCGTTCAAATTCCAACAGGCAACTTAAAACCCTTATTTCCTATTTCCCACCCCACCTACATCTCACACACGATTCGCCAAATATAAGAAAAAGAATTTCCATTTCTTTCCACACTACCTGATGAGCTGATGAGACATTGTCATTTCAATGTCGAAACAAAATGTACACTTTGTAGTCAATAATAATTTGTATATATTCTAAACTATAATTTATAATAAATATTCTATTCACAGCTGTATTTTATATGGAGAACTTTTTTAAATTAATGTTTTGAACGTTATTAATATTTTCTTCATTCTTTATTCACTTGGATATATATATATATATATATAAAAGAACTAGATGACACTTATAGTAGATCTGAATCAAAATCACCGTAAACAATTTTGAAGTATAAAGACGAAATCAAATTTCGCAAGTAAGTGAAAAAAAAATTATAGCCAACAAAGGTGACAGGAGAAATTTAACGCGCAAATGCGAAAAAAGAAAGCCCCCAAAAACAACGCGCATGCTAGCACGCATATGAAATTTCTGACCTGCTTACCACTTGACTTATCTATTTATACACGATACCTTGTCCACCAGAAAAGCAAACGGATCTCGATAGCTGAAGTCACAAGTTTATTCACTTGAAGTGTGTCAACTTTAGACTCGAAACACGTGTAACGATACAAATACTATGATGGACATTTACTATATCATACAACAAGCAAGTAATATTAATAATAGCAACAATAAATCTACACTTTAAACAAAAAAATTTAAAGTTTCTCGCATTTTATATATATACTGGCAGTATAGTCCGGCGTTGCTCGGGTGTAATGAAAGCTTTAAAACTAATCCATGGTCCTGGAGCTCAGACTCTTTGGACGTTGGCACGAAAGACTTAAAAGCAATAGTTATTTCCAGTTAAAGCGAAACTCTAGATTGAAAGAAAATGAATGGATGTAAGTCAAATTTTGATATGCTGGTATCGATATCGAATAAGTTTTTTTCGTCGTAAACTGAATTTTGAAGGCTAAATAAGTCCTCTGAGTAAATGGTATCATGGCTGAAACTAAGAACTACAATTATACCTACTTAGAGCTAAACCCGAAGCAAAAACCAAAATAAAAGGGCTGAAAGAAATATAGACATACAGGCAGATAAACAGACACACACACAATTATTGTGCCTTATATATATATATATATATATATATATTTTATCGATTTGTAAGAACAGCAAACTTAAAATTTCTGAATATCGTTTCTTATATCTTTGTCTATGAGTGTATCAAATTTGATTAAAATCGGACCACTCTTTCTATAACCCGATTTTTTCGATTATCAATTTTTGATATTTATCGGTGGTATCTGGACACAAAACCAAGCTAAAAACACTCGCAGACACTTATAGTACAACTGTGTAAATTTTCAAGAAAATCTGTTCAGCCGTTTCGGAGTCTATAGGTAACGGACACACACACACATGCACACACAGAGACAAAGTTCCATTTATAAATAAGTTCATTTATAAAAAAAATTAAGGCAGACACGTTATTTCATGGTAAATCAAAAGATCTTTTGTACAATAAAGACGGAAGCTGATGATGGTTCGCCTGAAATACGCCTATAATACCGATTTACCATGAAATAACGTGTCTGCTTTAATTTTTCTTATATATATATATATTAGTAATAGTAAAATTTTATGGAATAACACTCCACAGTTCGTAGCATTTACTTTTGAACAGTATTTGATACGTTGTAAAGCAATATTTACAGTAATATTCCTGTTATTGAAATTTATATTAAAAATATATATATATAAGATATATAGCGAGGGAGAGAGAGGAAAGGTTGATGAGGAGAGGACTTAATCTCTTTCAGCTGCTGTTTTTGGCTGTTTGGCTATTTATAATATTTATTAATGAAACGATTTTATTTAATAATTTTGTTTCTATTGCCTATTAAGCAGGGAATTAATCTTAGATAACTCTGTTGCTGTAATCTTTCAGTCATCTTCAATAACACTCGGCGTGTGGCCATTTTATATACTAGATCATTTGGCGGGGAAGAACCATTCAGGTGGTTGTACATTGCTATAGATTTTTATTAGTCAAAGATATGGTGTCTGATCAATTAGAAAAGTCATTGCTAGATATAGTCGTCAATTTAGCGTTATTGATATAAAATAAAATATTATGAAGAATAGGAGACAGAAACAAGGAGTAAAAGATTAAAAAAGGAAAAATAAGCAAGACGACCATAAAAAGAGAATATTAGTAGAAAATGCAAAAGGGGCGATTTAGCAGCAGCAAATAGGAGCTAGGGTATTATAAAATGGTGGATAACCTGGAAGATTAAAGCGACGATCCGTGAAATTGGTGGTATCTTAGAAATTAATAAGTCTGAAATGTGTCTAAACATTGAATATTGCTTTCACATCTGATTTGGTGTCGCTGATATATATTTTAGGATTCTTGATAAAATACAAAGAATAAACTGTAATGTTATTGTTCCGTGAGAGGCATCTTGGCTTCAGTCAACCCCTGTGTTTTTTCTATAAATATTTTCAAGTTAATTTTTCTGACGATCTTTCCTCTATGCTATCAACTTTAAGAATTTAAGCGAAGAGCTAAATTGGCGGCAAAGTCTCATTTTGCAGTTGAAATGACTAAATGTAACCGTAAGTTCTATGTTAACAGTTTCTTCTATCGCACTTGTGGAACTCTCTTCCGACTTATTCCTTTCCCCTCAATTTTCATATTCAAAAATTTAATTTCAATGTCAATCTTTATATATTGTCTTATTAATTTTTTGTTGTTGTTGTCTCTCTTTAAAAAGTTTTTACTTTTTCACATCTTATCTCACGGTAACTAACCTCTGGTGACTCTGGGGCATAATTGCCTTTCTTGGGATGAAATGCATTAAAAAATTAAGAGTTTAATTCATGATGCTATTTCTGACCTTAGCTCTCTGGTTGGGACACGGAAAAAAAAGAATATACAACAAAAGTGAATATGATGATGGTGATGATGATGATTGTAGTGTTGGTGATGATGATGACGATAGTGGTTGTTATGATGACAATGATGATGACTATGGTGGTAGTGGCGGTGGTGGTGATTATGATAGTAGTGATGATAATGATGGCAATGATGATGGTGTTGGTGGTTGTGGTGATGATGGTCGTGTTGGCTGTGTTTATGATGATGATGACGGTGGTCGTAGTGTTGATTAAGATAGTACTGATGATGATGGTGGTGGTGGCGATGATGATGATGGTGATGGTGATTATGATGGCAGTAATGATGATGATGATGATGATGATGGGGATGGTGATGATAGCGAAGCAAAATATAAGATAAAATTAACAAAGAATCGGGTACGAAGGGTAAATACATGTGGATTGTGCGTGCAACTTGAATTTGATCATAAAATAAGAAAAATACATCGCAGATGCTTCTCTAAAAAGCAGAATTAATTACAATTCTGCAACACGTTGAAATGAGAACGGCTAACAATCTACCGTAAGGACCGAAGCCTATTAATCTATGAATAAATCCTGCTCTTGAAACTGATAAGAGAAAACAACCCCGACATAAGAAATGAAAAAGTTGAAGACTGGGCTCATTATTACTGAAAGGCATGAAACAATTTCCATGATTCATACAAAGAAAGACAAGAAGAGTTTAAGTTTGAGTTTTGTTTAATCGCATATCAACATCTGTGGTTTATTTAATGCTAAAAAGGTAGGGTTTTAATGTATTTTTTTAATGTTCGGTTATAGTGAGAAGGTTTATTAGTCCGATTTTAGTGAAATATTTTTGTTTTTATTCTTTTTTTTTATTTTAGAAAACTCGAAATGCCTTCTAGTTTTGTATTCAAAAATGTTTTGCTGAGAATTTTTTCCCTTCGAAAATGTGTTATGGTAATCATTTTTTCTTCAAAAATGTAGTGTTGGTAATATTTTTCCTTCAAAAATGTAAAGTTTTCTGTAAAGTCTAGTTTTATATATATTTCCATAAAAGTGCATGTTTATAATTTCATAGTGTTTTGACCCCAGTTTTGGGGTTAACTGTTTGCCCATAACTGGGACCCTAACACTCCGGGTCAGAGTGGACCTGGGAACAACGTCAATTAAGAGGTGGTTTCATGCTTCTCACAACCTCCCAATCAGAGACCTTGGCAGCTGGATGCAGTTTACCGTCATACCCAAAACCAAAGACAAGAAGAATTCGAGAATGAATTCAAACAACATTAATAGAATCAGATTAAAATATGGAAGATAAGATTGGGGTATTAAGAAAACATATTATTAGTTGATCTACTGGAAAATCACCTGAAATGACTGACGTGCAATTTCAAGTAATAATAACCATCTAATAATATTAATTACTTATAAGATTGTTCTCATATTGATTAAATTTGCTGCTTTTTATTATCAAGGAAAATCACAAGATCTGATTGATGAAAAAATTCATATAATAACGAATATTTTGAGATATTGATTCAGTCAGTCCAGGTTCCTTCACTTTGGTTTCTTTATTGCTTCAGTTCAGCAGCTATACTCTCCAGCCTTCCTCGAGCGACTGTCAATAATCTTCCAGGAATCCATTTTTATTTGATCCAGAATTGATCTACTCTATTTTTATTTGATCCGGAGGTTATCTACTCGTCCTTATGGTCCACGTCCAGTGTTCATCCTAAAGAATTTTATAAATCCGTAAATATAAATTATTTCTCATAACACCACGCAGTTTATCCTCTGAGCAAATTTGTGTTTGAGGCCACGACATTCAAGTCGTTCACCACAAATAAGATACTGAAAAAGTAGAGCAAATTTATTTCAATCCGCTAAAAAATTACTATCAAACATGAAACTGATAATAACTTTTTTCGGAATACTAAAATGAGAAACCCAGAATGCCAACTACAGGCTGGGGGTAGTAAAATCAGACAGGGACAAAAATTTAAATACTTGGGAAGTGTTCCAGCAAAAAATGGAAAGCGTGACACTGAGATCTGAAGACGAGTCGGCATAGCCAAGGATCCATTCCAGAAGCTGAGTAGAGTATTAAGAGAAAGAAGACAGAAGAGAGTACTGAATTGCTATGTGATGTCAGTTCTTCAATATGGCAGTGAATGCTGGACAATCTCATGAAAGATGAAGAAGCAACCGAAATGTGGTTCCACAAAAGCATACTGGATATAAAATGGGGGATCAATTATATATTACAATCAATGTATGAACTGACCCCTCACTTTGTGGTCAAGGTAGTTTCTATACATTTATATTCCTGAGATCTAAAAGCACAAGGATCCATTCCAGAAGCTGAGTAGAGTATTAAGAGACAGGAAAATTTTGCTAGAAACAAAGAAGACAGTACTGGATTGTTATGTGATGTCTTCTTCAATATGGCTGTGAATGCTGGACAATATCATCAAAGATGAAGGAAAAATTGAAGCAACTGAAATGTGGTTCTACAGAAGGATGCTGCGGATATAATGGATTGAGCATGTGAGCAATGACGAGGTTTTGGAAAGGATGGAGACGAAAAGGAAATTAATACTGACCATCAGAAAGTGACAGCTAAAGTTCCTGGAAAATGCTGAGGAAGGAGGTCTTAAAGAATCTGATACTAACAAGCCAGATAGAGGGAAGGAGAGACAGGGGAAACCAGCGTGTAATGTACTTGATGTGATGTCTGTTCTTCAATATGGCAGTGAATGCTGGACAATATCATCAAAGATGAAGGAAAAACTTGAAGCAACCGAAATGTGGTTCTACAGAAGCATACTGGATATAAAGTGGGGGATCAATTCCATATTACAATCAATATATAAACTGACCCTTCATTTTGTGGTCAAAGCAGTTTCTATACATTTATATTCTTGAGATCCAAAAGCACAAGGATGCTTTTCAGAAGTTGAGTAGAGTATTAAGTGACAGGAAAATTTCGCTAGAAACAAAGAAGATAGTACTGGATTGCTATGTGATGTCTGTTCTTCAATATGGCAGTGAATGCTGGACAATATCATCAAAGATGAAGGAAAGACTAGAAGCAACCGAAATGTTGTTCTACAGAAAGATGCTGAGGATGCCATGGACTGAACATGTGAGCAACGACAAGGTGTTGGAGATGACGGAAATCAAATAGAAACTAATATTTAAGATCAGGAAAAGACAGCTGAAGTCTCTGAGAAATGTAATGAGGAAATGCGTTGATATGCCGTAAAACAAACCAAATCAATTACGGCTTTCATGGATCCAGATGAATTTTACCTGCGATTCATCTATTAGGCTCTTAACAGGTTTATTTTTATCTTAATCAAATGCATGTTATTCTTTATTTAGTTTTTCGCATATGGTGCTAATATCTATGCTCAGTCTACTGATCGGATTACCCAAACATTACATTTATGCGACGTCTTTCTATCAGCTTATTCATGTATGTCTCTGTTGTACCGCGGAGGAATGACAATACACAGATATAATTAAGTAATACGTCTATTCTCGGTAGATACAGTAGTACACGTCCGTGTAGAGTGGCAACAAGTAATGAGTTGAGTAGACAACGACCGTGCTAGCCGTCAGCTGCCGACTCCAATGTCGCTACTCGATATTAGTTCTTTATATATTGTGAACCGTATGTCACGTGTTCGAGCTACCTCACAACATCTCCAAAACTCCCGAGAATTATAATGTCCTCCGGACATTATATTTTTGCTTCCTCCGATCTACTTCCATTATTTCAGTTGGGATCCGTTTACGTTTACTCGAACGTATTTTAGGAATTGGAGAAGGTTTAGGTACATCACGCATGTCGCATATAACATCCATGTTCACCTCTTTCATTTACTTCCGTTGTAAAATCTTTGATTTGGTTGATGTGTCTCCTGACCTTCCACTTCGGATGTTTAATTGTACACATAATCTTTCCAATTCTGTTTTCTATGATGGCTTCTATCCAGGTCGCCTTTCCTAAATGGTAGTTCAGGAAATAAATTCTCTCTTTTGAACTATCACATTTCTTCAAGATATTTTTTCCTTGATTTTCTTTCCAGACGGTAATAGTTTGTCAAATACCGAGCGAATTTTTCTAGCGAACATTACTTCCGCTAGACCCACTCCTGCATTGGTATTTGGATTTGGGGTAATCATATAGTTTGATAGAAATTTTTGAAGCTCTTTGCTTTCTGCTTCTATACCGTCGCCTTTTTTATCGCTCACATATAAACATTAATGAATCTTTCCACCAATCCATTAAACCTAGGATGGTATGGTGCCGATCTTAGATGATTTATAGCCAGCAATTTACAAAAACTTTCAAATTCCTTAAAAGAGAATTGTGTGCCGTTGTCTGAAACGATTTTTTCCAGCACCCCGAATCTTGCAAATATCTCTTGTAAGACGTTAATTGTAAACTTAGTTGTAGGATTTTTGCATTTTACTACTTCGGGCCATTTCGTGAAACTGTCAACAATCACGAAATAGTATACTCCTCTTACTGAACAGCATAATCAATGTGCAGACGATAACATAGTTTGCCCGGCTTAGGCCATGCGTTGAATTTTATAGTAAATGCTTTCGCTACCAAAGAGCAATTCTTTCATAATTTCACTGTGTTTTCTATATCATTATCCATACCTGGCCAGTACACAATACTTCTAATAGGTGATTTCATCCAAGCACATTCCAGGATGGCCTGTATGAAATATATCTAAGTATTATTTTAGATAACACAGCAGGTACTACCACCCGGTCTCTGTGCATCAATATTCCGTTGTATATTGAAAATATGGTATGTACTTTGCTTTTTTCACGCTCATTAGTTCATTTTTAGTTTGCGTAATAAATTTATTGTATTTTGCTTTAAATAAAGCTAGCAGTATAGCGCGGCGTTGCTCGGGTGTAATGAATGCTTTTATATATATATATATATATATATATATATATATATATATATATATATATATATAATCGATTTTCTGCACTATTATAAAAACTACAACCTTGAAACTTCTGAATATCGTTTCTTATATCTTTGTCTATGAGTGTATCAAATTTGATTAAAATCGGACCCCTCCTTCTATAACCCGATTTTTTCGATTATCGATTTTCGATATTTATCGGTGGTACCTCGACACAAAACCTAGTTAAGAACACTCGCAGACGCTTATAGTACAACTGTGTAAATTATCAAGAAAATCGGTTCAGCCGTTTCGGAGTCTATAGGTAACGGACACACACACACACACACACACACAGACAGACAAATTTCCATTTATAAATAAGTTTAGATTTCCTCCAGCGTGACTGGTAGTTCTTTTAGGTATTGTATAATACATATTTTATGTCAACTTAAGACCTTAACGACCCAAATATTGTTTCTTCTAGTTGGTCCGTGGCTTTCGGTATCAATCTTGATAAGCCATCCGCTAATGCTGTTTCTTTTGATGTTAAATATTCCATTTTAAATGAATAGTTTAACAATATTGTCACCCACCATTTTTGAACGATTCGCAGTGTGTGTAGGAATTCCTTTCTTAGAACCAAATATTTTTAATAACGGTCGGTGGTCCGTTCATAAAATAAACTGCCTTCCGTATATAAATTTATGGAATTTTTCAGCGAAAATAATCGCTAAACTCTCTTCCCCAATTTGAGAATAGTTTAATTCTGCTAGAAGCAGCGTTCTCGTACATGATGTACCGGTTTTAATTTACCGTCGTCTTCTTTGTGTAATAGCACAGCCCCAACGCCATAATTGCGTGCGTCGCTCGCGACATATTTTTGTTTTTTAGTGTTAAAATGTGTCAATGTTAAGTCTGAGCTCAGCGCTGTTTGTAATTTTGTGAACGCTTTTTGGCATTCTTCTGATCATTTAAATTTCATGTCTTTTTTCAGAAGATGGTTTAGTAGAGCATGTTTGGAATGTAGCTATTATAATAATTTGCTAGACCCAAAATTGACTGTAAAGCAGCTACGTTCGTCGGTGCTTGCATATTTTTTATTGCGTCCGCCCGATTAGGATCGGGTTTTCTGCCGTTTTCATCGATTACCTGACCCAGGTATTTAATTTTTGGCAAAAAAAATTCACATTTTTCTAGGCTTAATTTCAAGCTATATTCCTTTATTTTCTTAAATACTTCCAAAATATGCTTTGGGTGCTCTTCTCTATTTTTACTTTTAATCAGAATATCGTCTAAGTACGCTGTAGCAAAATCGAGGTTCGCTAGCATATTATCCATGACTTGTTGAAAAATAGTCGGCACTACTTTTATACCATATTGAAGCCTATTTATCTTATAGAAACCCTTGTGCGTATTTATAGTTAACGATTCTGCGCATTTTCTGTCTACTGGTACCTTCTGACAAGTCAAGTTTTGAAAATATCCATCCGCCATTTAAATTTTCAAAAATACCTTTTGCTGTTGGGAGGGGATAATTTAAATCTTTAGAGCAGTCGTTTAGACCTGTTAAATAGTCGGCACAAATTCTGGGTTTATTATTATTTTTTTCTTACCATATACGACTGGTGCAGCCTAAGGACTCTAGTCAATCTTTAGTTACGCCTTGTCTCTCTAGTCTTTCCAGTTATTTGTCTCTATAGACGCATATGGAACTTGGCTTTTTGGACGAAAAACTAGGATAGCATTTTCTTTCAATTCAAATTTTGCTTTGATATTCGTACAAAAATCAAGACCCTCAGAAAACAAATTTCTGGATATTTTTGTTTTAGTTCTTTATTTACTTTGTTTGAACTTGTACTACCGTCAATTTTATTGCAAACCGAATTTAATGGTACGTTAAATCAAACTCTTCCATCCAGTCTGTACCGAATAGGTTTTGTGAGTTTTGCATAACGTATGCTTTCAAATTCCTTTCTGCTCCATTAAAATGAATATTTACGAAGGTTTCTCCTATAAATTTTAGTCCTGTAACCCCTCTTGCTATTTTTCTATTATTCAGGGGTGGGTATTTAATTTTTTTTTCCATGTATCGACGTTAATTATCGTTAAGTCCGATCTTGAATCAATCAGTAGTCTATTTGTATTTTCTTATTTGTATCGACATTAATATGTTTTCCTTGAACGTTAGCTGTTACGTTTTCATTGGCTTAATGTACCACATTTTCATTTTTTATTTTATTTTTTACTTTACCCCTGCAGTGCGAAGATTCATGCCCTTTTAAACCATAAGCAAAACATTTTTATGTTTGAATAGACAATATTTTTAAAATGCAACTCTCCGCACCCGTAACACGAATTTGAACTGAAAATTAGTTTTTTTTAACCTTCACTTTCCTTTTTAATCACATGAATATTTGAAAAACCTCTTGTTTCGTTTGTCCGCTCTTAAATTTAATATTTGTTGACTCTCTTCCGCTAATTTTTGAAGCGTAATTTTCTGGTCCTGTTCAAATTTTGCTAGTAATCTTGTTCGAATTTCTTTTTCTGATGTCGCAGTTAATCCTTGAAGCATTTAAACATATCAGGAGCTATTTCGTTTAACGGAAAATTCTTACAATATTTGTTAACCGTGCTTGTAACAGAGATATAAGCTTCAACATTTGGTTTCGTAAGATTTAGACATTCCCAATAAGTGTTAAAATTTTGTTGTCCAAATATTTTAGTTAATATTTGTATAGTATCCTTGAATGATACTTCACTAGGTTGCCTGGGCAAAATGTAGTTTGCATATTTTTCGTGTTCCGCAGCCCCGCATTCTAGCAAAAGTCGAACCTTTTTTTCGTCGGACCAGTTTTCACAATCTTTCTTAAAAATTGCTTCATACCTGAAAAAGTAAGCTTCAAACGTTACTTTTTATGTGGTTTATAGAGAAATTCACCTACTGAGTTAATTACTGAATCTTGCGAGAATGTATTAGACTTGCCTGAGTTATTTTTTTAGTAACATGCTCCAACAGTTCTACGAATCTTTACTGGCATTCCATATTTTGTTGTAGCTTCTCGGACCTTTCTTGTTCGCCTTGACGTAACTTCTCAAACTTTTCTTGTTCGTGTTGTCGTTGAATTTCTTGCTGTTTAAAAAAATTGTAGCATACAACTTTTAAAGTCCTCCATTGTATATATATTTTTCCCAAACGCCATTCTGTAGGTAGTTAAGTTTGAACCCACGACTCTTGAGTTATCAATCCGTAGGGATTTTTGACTCTTTGACCTAATTTGTCGACAATTTGTTGGTAATTCGATGCGACATTGTCCCTCGAATCTGTTGTCACGTAGTTCCAGACGAATCTTTCGTCGCTGGATCTGTTGTACCGCGGAGGAATAACAATACACAGATAAGTAAGTAATACGTTTATTCTAGGTAGATACAGTAGTACACGTTCGTGTAAGGAGACAACAACTAGTGAGCTGAGTAGAGAACGACCGTGCTATCCGTCAGCTGCCGACTCCACTATCGCTACTCGATATTAGTTGTTTATATATTGTAAACCGTATGTCACGTGTTCGGGCTACATTACTACAGTCTCTTGGATCGATTTTATTTTAGAATGGAAAGTTTTCTTATATTCTGTTCGTATAAAATACACGATTTTAAATATTTTCCACAACTTAAATATTAACTAAAATTCGATGGAAAATGAAAACTGTCAAAGCTTTTTGTTATGCCTGATATATTTCGCAGTTTCAGTAATCGATAGATGGTACACTTTTTCGCGTGACATAAGGAGTGCTAACAGTTAGCGGCTTAGCACTTAAATACACCTCAGCTAATTCGCATAGAATACCACACTTTTGTTGTTCCCCCTTTCGTTTGTTTGTTGATTGGTTTATTTCTTTACGCTAACAAGAAACTTTTTTTTTACTTTTTTTACTAGCAGTATAGCCCGGCATTGTTCGGGTGTAATGAAAGTTTTAAAACTAATCCATGGTCCTGGAGCTCAAACTCTTTGGACGTTGGCACGAAAGACTAAAAAGCAATAGTTGTTTCCAGTTAAAGCGAAACCGTAGACTGAAAGAAAAATGAATGGATGTAAGTCAAATTTTGATTTCCTAGTATCGATATCCAATAAGTTTTTTCGTCGTAAACTGAATTTTGAAGGCTAAATAAGTCCTCTGAGTAAATGGTATCATGACTGAGACTAAACATTACAATTATACCTACTTAGAGCTAAACCCGAAGCAAAAACTAAAATAACAGGGATGAAAAAATATAGACAGATAAACAGACACACACACACAAACATATTGCCTTATATATATATATATATATATATATATATATATATATATATATATATATATATATATGCGCAAGTGAATGCAGCGTGCTCGACTGAAATTGGAACTCGGCTCACCGATTTCCCCCTCCAAGCCGACATCCACCGCACCCCAACGCACATCCGTGAATGCTAACAGCACCTGGTATTCCCAAGTGGTCACCCACCTAAGTACTGACCAGGCTCAACGTTGCTTAACTTCGGTGATCGAGCGGGAACCGGTGTATCCAACGTGACATGACCGTTACTGGTACCCTTGGGAAAGGTATTAATCCGTTCGTTCCCTCCAATTATGGGTTAAATAATTGAGGTCTGCTGTTCGTGCGATTTGTGGCAGTCATTTGCACCAATTGTTTGTTATCAGCAGTTCCAAGAAGTGTGGATGGTACTACACAATGCCTTCACCACTATAAACAAATCTCTGTGTGGTTGTCTTGCTGGAAAAAGGTTGGACCCTCATACGTTGAACGCGACGGGAGAATCCATTATATATATATATATATATATATATATATATATATATATATTATCGATCTTCTGCTCTATTGAAAGAACTGCAATCTTGAAACTTCTGAATACCGTTTCTTATGTCTTTGTCTATGAGTGTATCAAATTTGATTAAAATCGGACCACTCCTTCTAAAACTCAATTTTTTCGATTATCAATTTTCGATATTTATCGGGGGTACCGCGACACAAATCCTACCTAAGAACACTTGCAGACGCTTATAGTACAACTGTGAAAAATTATCAAGAAAATCAGTTCAGCCGTTTCGGAGTCTATAGGTAACGGACACACACACAGACACACACACACAGACAAAGTTCCATTTATAAATAAGTTTAGATGTCAGTTTCGCAATTAGTGAATTTTTACCAATTTTGAATATACTTACGTCTTCCCCATTTTTTTTTATTTTCTTATTTTAGAAGTAAACGGTTTCACCACATTTTATTTCAGCTACATGTGCATGGAACTTTATACATAGAATATGAAGCACTAAATTCTCATTTATGTTTCATTTCAATAGATTTTTAACTCTATATTTAGTTAGAATATTATTCAAGATTTTGCCGATGGTTTTTACAGAAAATATTCTTTGGAACTCTATATCTTTTAATCATGTCTGCAATTTGATCGACTAGTAATTGTTACAGGTATATTGACAGGGTAAATATCTAATTAGAGGTCACTTTACACTGAGGTCTTCTGGGCCTGAATGATTCAATGGATGAAGAAAAATAAAAACATTTTAGGTACCTCCAGTCATTTTTCTATATCTAAATTTAAATGGAAATTTTAAAAATAAATAAGTTATCTTCAAGCGTTAAAATTAGCTTTAATTGAAAGTCAAGGGATGAAATTTAGTAATTCCAGTAAGCAAAATTCCCTGATGTATTTTAAACCGAAAATATATTGATCGGAATCAATCATTTTTTAAATTTAAAAAAGTTTTAAAATTTCAAATTTATATTCCTCGATGAGTCCTACGTTTAGCTAATAAAAAATAATTTGCAGCCAATTAAAATGTATTAAAATTTCATGGATTTACGTGGCGGAGGGTGACAGAGTTTAAAAGAAAATTCACGAAGATTTTTAGGAAATAATGATTTCAAAAATAATTTCATTCATTTGTGAATGAGTATTGAAATTTTCATTAAAATCCGACAATTATTTGATTTTTGCAAGAATTTTCAAATTAATGCATTTGTTACCGAAAAAAAAGTGAGTGATGTAAAATTACGTGACCATTGTAAATAGTCGTAACATTTTCTGCAACGCTGACTCAGATCAAAACAAAATTTTCTGCCAAAATTTCGAACATGTTAGAAGGGATTAAAAAATAAATAAAAATTACTTTGATCTTTCTTCTTCATAATATTATAAACATTTTGATGGAAAAAGTTCGTTTTATTAAGTTTTGGACGTTTTATTCATACTATGCTGTTATTTTTGCGATCTTTACAGAAAAAGACGTCGTTGATTCTTTGGATTAATAATCCAGATTGTCTTTTCAGCTAGACACTCCTGAATATTCCTTTGCAAGAGAAAATTCACCAGTACCCAAATACAACTGTTATAGTAGAACATCCTGCTATCCCCGAGAATAGAATGCGCTACTTTATAAAAGACGGTAACGAGCGGTACGACGTAAGAAAAAGCTGTTAGGCATTCGCCTGACTGCTCTATGACACTGTCAGCTCTCTGATTTTTTGGCCCGGCTATATGGCCGGGAATACCCACTATAAAATGACCATGTGTCACATCTGGCCTTGCGTGGGAAGGCTAGTAAATACGGAAAAAGTCGTAGGCATTCGCCTGGCTGATCTATGACACTGTCAGCTCTCTGCCTTCGGGTGGAGGACGCTCTCTGCTTCCGAGCAGAGAGCACAAACCCCCCAGTCGTGGTTCCGCCGAAGAGTAGAACCACGACTGGGGAAAAATAGACAGAGATTTTTTGGCCCGGCTATATGGTCGGGAATACCCACTCTAAAATGACCATGTGTCACATCTAGCCTTGCGTGGGAAGGCTAGTAAATACGGAAAAAGTCGTAGGCATTCGCCTGGCTGATCTATGACACTGTCAGCTCTCGGTCTTCTGGTGGAGGACGCTCTCTGCTTCCGAGCAGAGAGCACAAACCCAGTCGTGGTTCCGCCGAAGAGTAGAACCACGACTGGGGAAAAATAGACAGAGATTTTTTGGCCCGGCTATATGGTCGGGAATACCCACTCTAAAATGACCATGTGTCACATCTGTCCTTGCGTGGGAGGGCTAGTAAATACGGAAAAAGTCTTAGGCAGTCGTGGCTTGCCTATATGTGTATTACTGTTAATTGTCCCTTAATACAATAAATTTGTATTTCTTAATGCTGGTGTGGAGTTCCATTCTTCAACTGATCATTTTATACTGTATTCCTTTTCGGGATATATCAACAACTATTGTAGGATGGCTGGCATTTTAATAGGTTATATCTTAAAACAAAGGTTTAGTTCTATTGAAAACCTTTCTTTCGCTGTCAGCAAGTGGGCGACTCAATCGAAAGAAAATGATTGCTTGGGAGAAAACACGAAAATAGATAAAAAACAAACAACTTTTCTCTCTGACAGTGTCACCTTAAAAATGGTAATCTTTTAAGATAGACCTAGCGCCCTCCGCGTTAGGCGTTGGAACGTTGAATCATAAAAAAGGGGGATTGTTTTCAAAAGAGAATCTGCTCGTCTTCAGAAATGAAAATTTATGACGTCATTCCTTCATAAAATATCTGACAAAATAATCACATTAAGGAAGTGATGCTTTTACGCAGGGAGAAACGACAGGAAGTGATTGTCTGTTTTAAGGGAAGCTATTAAGTCGTTCCATATTTGCAGAAATTTATGTTTCTTTTACTTTATTCTCTTGAGAAATGCTTCCATTTTAAGGTAATTTCTCCTTTGCTTGGTTGTGAATTTTTTTCTCGTTTTTTATTCATATCATTTTTAAGACTTGTTCGACTTTATTAGTTTTTTTTTTTTTTAGGATTTATTCTGTTTACCATTAGCTTTTCCCTTTGTACTCATCACTCTTTTGTTAAAAGATTTTTTTCCTAGAAATTTCCATTTTTCTTTTCACCTTTTCTTTATTATTTCTGCCATTTTCATTTTATTTTTATTTCTGTAAAATATGTCATATAAAGCTTTCATTCTTTATTATTTTTTATTCTTCATTTCTTTTTTTGTTGGGGGGTATTTTTTCTTTGACCTTTCATTTGCCTTTCTTTCCGCATTTCTTCTTTATCTAACCCCTCTAGTTCTTTATATACCCCCTAGTTGTTTATCTACCCAATCTGTTTCTTTATCTACACCCGTTATTTCTTTATCTACCCCTACTATATATATATTTTATTTTTTTCTCTAATAACACCACTAGCGTTACAGGAACAAAGTTCTTCTTTGTGTGTGGGCTGTACTTATCAAGCTAATTGTTGTATATCTCTTAAGCTGTGATTTTCAGGGATTCTTTCAATGTGTTGTTTTGTTCCTTTTTTATCATTCCAAGGGCACCTACTGTGACTGGTACGATTCTTGTTTTCACTACTGCTATCCACCTAGGTGTCCTTGACAAAATCCAACGGAGAATCTCTCATGTGATACATCCCGACTTGGCAGCTCGGATACAGTCACTTTCTCACCTGCGCAATGTGGCTTCCCTTTTTCTCTTAACAAATACTTTCATGGCTTCTGCTCCGATTAATTTAGCTCACTAAGGCCCCCTATATATAAATTTACCCGAGCCACAAGATTAGCAACTAGGCCCCACCTTTTTACTGTGAAACCAATAAATTGTAAACGCAAATTCTACTCCATCAGCTTCTTTTTTCGTACTTCCCGCTTGTGGAATTCCGTTCCGTTTACTTACTTCCCCGACAGCTACAATCTCCAAGAATTTAAATGTAAAGTCAATAGTCATCTCCTATTTCACTAACCTGCATCCTCTATTTCATGCTTCTTTCTCTGTCCACTCCACTGTTATCAGTATTCTCATCCGTCTCTTACCCACTTCCTGACATCCCCTATAACCTGTCACTCTTTCTTATAACTTTCCTCCTATGTATCCCCCTGCAAAAGAGTGGCAGTAAAATGCCTTGATTGGGGCGATATGATTATAAAAAAATATCCTATTATTATTATTATTATTATTTCACAACTCTCTAAGATAATGAACTAGAAATCCCTAGCAGCTTTCTCGGTATTATTGTTTCGAACTCTATTCGTCAAAACTGTTTTCAATCTCCAGTTTCCCCAGTCTCGATTCAATTCTCCTTTTTTTTTTTTTTTTTCACTCTTTTTAGTGATCCACTTATTATGAACATGGACTTTATGTTCTGTAGTTTATTTATTTGTTCTTCATATGTTGATAACGGAGTTGCTTGAATCCCAAATTTCAATATTTTTTGTCTTTTTCGGCAACATGCACAACTTTTTAACCCGTTTTATTTGCTTGTTCCTTTGACGTTTCATAATCACTTCTACTCAGTCGTGACCAATTTTCTCTTCATATTTCATTTCTTGTATTCAGTTACAGTTAACAAATCGAAATTATTTTACACAAAGGAAAATATGATTTTTTATGATATTCAGCGGGTTTTATTTTGATGTAATTGATTCCGACATATTGCAATTTGGTTTCAATGGAAAGAGAATCTATTTTACGATTTAGATGTTCTCTGCGTAACCATATCCTTGATTTTCCGTTCATGGTATTTTCTGGCTGCATTTTTTAGTTTATTAATCGTAGAATGTTTGCTTTATAGCTTCCTCATTTTTATGAGTACATTACTTCTCCTTCTCCTCCACCTCCGCCTCCTTCTTCTTCACCTTTTCCTTCTTCTTCTTCTCCTTCTTCTTTTTCCTCTTCCTCCGCCTATTATCATCATTACATCTCGTTTTATCTCTTCTCATCTATCAGCTTATCGATATGGGGGCGGAGTATTACATTTAGCCAGCTACTTCCGGTTTATTTTGTAATTGAATACAAACTGCCTATTCGCGCGACTGAAGTTGTCAATTTCAGTCGTGGTTTCATCCGTCATAACTTCGCTATAAGTAGACACTCAGAACGCATGCGCACGGATCTAAGACAAAATATAAAAAAAATAAAAACATGCGAAATACGTGAAAATTCACAGTCGCTATTTATCTGTTTAAGGGCTTCATTTATTTTTTGTCTTTGGTAAAAACGTACGAATTATATTTTTGGGAGAAGTGTGTGTAGGTGGGGGTAATAGATGATGCCTTTTACCCATATCACTGATTAAAAATATTAAGCCTCATTCACTGAAAAGAATTATACCCGCTTAAGCAATGTGTTATATATTTTGCGGTAACAACGCCATAAAAATCTACCACACACACACAGACACATGCTCAGATACACACACACACACACACACACACACACACACACACACACATATATATATATATATAAAGAGAGAGAAGGTGTTTATTATATGCATATATGTACATTTATTTCAACCATAGACGCACGTGTATTTATTGCAAACATGTAAACATATCTATGCCCGCACATATATTTACATATATAAAGATTTCTACACACATAAAGAATGTACACGTATACATATATATGTGCACAAATTATATATATATATATATATATATATATATATATATATATAAAGAGACTTTCTTTACCAACGCTTTTCGTTTCCAGAGAAAATTTTATTTTTTACAGATACATGCATATATATATATATCTATATATATATATATATATATATAGAGAGAGAGAGAGAGAGAGAGAGAGAGACTCATGTGGAATTTATGTTCTGAACACGAAAGTGCTTTCGGCTTTACCTTTAGCAATTTTCAAGGATGGATTTTGTTTTACTTGTAATTAAATATGTGTAATGTTTACGTATATATAGTCATGTGTATGTTATGTTCCAAACACGGGTTACGCTTGAGGCTGTACTTAACATAAAACAAAATGTATCTTTGGTAATAGATAAAAGTAGAGCCGAAAGCGCTCCCGTGTTTAGAACATAACATACACATGATTCTATATACGTAAATCTCTCACACACACATGCACACGCACACGCACGCGCGCGCGCACACACACGCGCGCACACACACACACACACACACACACACACTATATTTCTCACATTTTACGCTATCATAAGCTGTGTAACGATTGTGCGTTGTGGTGTAGTGGATATCGACTCGGAACGACAAATCGAGGAGACGAGTTCAAATTCCAGTTGATTTTTTGCATTCACTTACGCACAAATACACTTGGGGAAGGTATTAATCCATCTCTTCCCTCCTGTTATGGGTTAAATAATAGCACAGGTCGGGATCTACAGCCTTGGCTGGCAACCAAGAAAGCAAAAGCAACCTACTACGGGATAATCTTCTGTCCAGTCAGTCATGTCTCTTTCGAGACATGATCGCCCATAGCGTGTATCACGTATGGCACTTAACTGACTGACTGAATATAATAGTTGAAAACATAATTAAGACTTCTAATGAACATAAAGTGGGGGATCAGTTTTATATTGTTATAAATTAATAAACTGATCCCCCAATAATTACTGCTTTATAATATAATACATCTCTTCCCCCTCTAGCTGTGAGTCAAATAATAGAACAGACTGGGTTCTATAGCCTTGGCTGGCAACCAGTCTATCGCACAAAGCAAAAGTAACCTACTGTGAGATAATCTTCTGTCCAGTCAGTCATGTCTCTTTCGAGAGATGATCTCCCAAAGCGTGTATCACGTATGGCACTTAACTGACTGACTGAATATAATAGTTGAAAACATAATTAAGACTTCTAATGATTATAAATTGGGGGATCAGTTTTATGTTATTATGAATTAATAAACTGATCCCCCAATAATTATTACTTAATAATCTAATACATCTCTTCCCCCTCTAGCTATGAGTCAAATAATAGAACAGATTGTGTTCTATAGCCGTGTCTGGCAACCAGTCTACCGCAATGGCAATTTACTGTTGGATAATCTTCTGCCCAGTCAGTCGTGTCTCTTTTGAGACATGATCGCCCAAAGCGTGCATTACGGTATGGCATTCAACTGACTCCCTGACTGAAACTGTATATAAGATAAGCACAAAATTGAATAAATATATATTCCAAATACTTGATGTGTTATTTCTGACACGATCTTGCTTTCTTTAACCGTTACAAATATCATGACTTTGGACTGGTTTTAAATGTAGTTCATTTTAAAATACCAGGAATTGTCCAAAAGAGTCTGCCTACCTAAGTAACAGCAAATGATTTTTGATAACGACTGAATCAGTTGAAAGTATTGGGCTGTCTGGAAAGTTCCTGCCAATTTTTAGTCGTTCATATTCCGCTACGTTAGAACACATCAAATTTATCGGCATATATAACATGCTTACATTTCCGAATACAGCACACTTCAAACTATCTCTTGATAAAGAAATTTTGAAATTACTTAATTCGTGTCATTTGTACATCTGAAAGAAAATGAAGGATTATAAGGTGCATTTTAGGCATTTGATATTTTTTTTTATTACCACAAAAGTAAAAAATGCCTCGCAAACAGCAAAAAAAGATATGTGCTGTACACGGTAATGGTGATTTAGCTGACAGAATTGCACGGAAGTTGTTGGCTAGGTTTAGAGGTTTGGTTGCAGCCTTAATATTCAAGAACGCTTATACAGACTCCCACTACAGGTAACGACTAAGTCAAGACACTGATTGAAAGTAATCCAGATTAACCAACGCAAGAATTGGCAGAAACTTTAAATTTCTTAAAATCCATCATCTATGAGTACTGGGTACTCATCGCTACGATGTTAGAGTACCACATAATCTAAGTGAAAAAGAAACTTTTGGGTTGCATTTCTAACTGTGATTTGCCGTAGAAGCACAATACAACCCACCATTTTAAGCAAATTGTGACGGGTTATGATAATCATTTATCATTTTCAGCGAAAACGATCCAGGGGTAAGCGGCATGAGCCAACTTTAGTCACCCGAAAAGCAAGTCTTCATCGTAAGAAAGTCGTGTTGCTCATCTAATAGGATTAGAAATTAATCCTGACTATGAGCTTCTGCCAAGTAATCAATCAATCGATCCTGAAAAGTGTTGCTTGCAACTACACGAATTAAAGGCAGTAATTCAAGAAAAAAGCCTAAACTTTGTGATCTGACCGCCCGTATTTTTGGCGACCCAACGAAAATAGTTGCAGCTTGGCTGGGATATTTTACCCCACCCTCCCTATTCACCAGCCATTGCTCTTTTAAAGTTTCATTTCTTTAGGTCCTTGCAAAATAATTTCAATCAAAACATTTTAATTCTATAGATGACAAAAAAAAAAACAAAAACACCTTCATGAGTTATTTGCCAAGAAACCCCTCAAATTGAAAGACAAGTGAAGAAAGTTTGTGAATTCAACTGAAATTTAAGATCATCTCTCAGATTTCTCATTCAGAGCCGATATTTTGTGCACGAAAACGCAAATGTGTATGGTTAGAAGAGAATTAATTAGAATATGGCCTTCGTGACAGGGGAATGGGGGTATTAATCATCAGCACTGAAATTTCGTTCGTGTGCTTCCTGTATTTTTAATTCTTTTTTTCTTTTAATTTTGTCTTTCTTTCATAATGTCCTTTTTGTACTCTTATTCTTTCACCCTCAGAACTCGCCTTGCGTCTTGCTTTGCCTGGGTTGAAATATTAAAAAGAAATGAAAGAAAATCCGGTAATTCCTTTGTTGTTTTTTTTTTGTTTGTTTTTTTTTGTTACTGCCCTTCACCCTTTACCCATACTTTCTGTCCCTAGTTCTAAAAACCAAAGTTGTGCTGTATTAAACCACACACACACACACACACACACACACACACACACACACACACAGGAACTTGACTTGAGAAAGTCCCTCAAAATTATCCCTTTTTTTATTAATGTGTTTTTTCTTTTTTTAAAATCATTTCACCCCAAGCAAGATGGTACCGCCACTGATTTGCAGAGAGCTACATAAGAGTAAAACTTTAGACAGGAGAAACGTGAAGACAAAGATGAACCAGCTACAGGGGGTGAAAAAGAAAGGGCAAGAGAAGGATGTTAACACAGGAGTGAAGACAGTTTCGAAGGTAGAGAGAAAAGAAAAGAACAAGATACACGGGTTGATGTAAAAAGGGCTGGAGTTAAGTAGATAAGAGCTGTAGAAAGGGCTGGAAGTAAGTGGATAAGTGATGGGAATTGACATTGCATTTAAATTTCTGCAGGTTGTAGGTATGTGTACGTATATGTATATGTTACTCAATGATACAACACATGATCTTTTTAGAGAGTGCGAAGCAGGCGTGATTTTCAGGTTTCACGTCGTTGGCATTATTTGTTGACGGGGCTTGACTTTCGTTGTCATAACGCAAAGTGATCTCATTTAGTTTTTTCCTTAGTGTTCGTAAGGGGTTTTATGTCACTTATTCGATCACTGATTAATACCTACTTTGGAATAAGTACTCATAGCTAATCATAATACAGAGAAAAAAAGCTATTTTGTAGAAAGCGTCAAGATATTTTTAAATTATTGGGAGAAAACATTGTTAAAAGGTTAGAAATTATAAGAAATTATTCTGAGCCGTGAGTTTCGGTGCCGCCTTAGAAATGACAAGACGAAAGTTCCTGGGACATGCAATGAGGAAGAGAGGCTTGGAGAACCTGATACTGACAGGTCAGATAGAGGGAAAAAGAGACAGAGAAAAGCAGCGGATAACATATTTGAAGAACCTGAGCAGGTGGATGACGAAACGGGGGTTGCGGGGAGTAACAGGAGAAATCGTGCTAAGAACCACCAGGGACAGGAAGATGTGGAAAGCCATGATCGCCTACCTCCTGAAAGAACAAGGCATATAGAAGAATATATATGCCAACTATTTATAAGAAATTATGATGTGGATATAAAATGGGGGATCAATTCTCTATTGTAATCAGTATATAATCTGATCCCTCATTTTGTGACCATGCTGGTTTCTATACATTTATATTCTAGATTTATGAGCTTGAGCTAGTGGATGGCAGAGTGGGGTGTGGGTGGTGTAACAGGAGAAATCGTGCTAAGAGCCACCAGGGATAGGGAGACGTGGAAAGACATGATCGCCTACGTCCTGAAAGGATAGGGCACATAGAAGAAGAAGAAGTCATCACATCAATAAAGCCAGCATTCAATGACTCTTTGATATCATGGAAACGCTCATTAGTCACACAGTGACGATCCAGACCGCGAGTAAATTTCTAATAGAACAGCTAAGTCTCATGTTACGAATAACATTTGCATGAATCTACTCAATGAAGACATTTAATGATTATTTGATATTTCAGGACCGCTCTTAATCTCTCGACAATGATTCGAATCAAAACAGGTAAGACTTGCGAATAACATGACCGTGAAGACATTCAATGAAGACATTCAATGAAGACATTCAAAGATTCTTTGATACTGTGGGACCAAACATTTCTCTCGAGACCATCCAGACCGCCAATTAATTCGAATTGAAATAGCTAAGTCTCATGTTACAAGCAATATGTTCGTGAAGAAATACAATTGGGACATTCGTGAAAACATTTAATCATTATTTGATATTGTGGGACCACAGTTTATTTTCTCTCGTTGACGATCCATACCGCCAGTTAATTCGAATTATAACTGTTAAGTCTCATATTGCGTATGACATTATCGTAAATAAATTCAATGAAGACATTCATGAAGACAGTCAATGATTCTTTCATGTTGTAGAACTGCACTTCAGTCTATCAATGACGATCCAGGGCACCAGGGAATTCGAATTAGAGCAGCTAAGTCCCATGTTGCGAATAACATCTTAAAATTTTCGGCTAAACATTTGTTTGTCATGAAATCAAGCAAGAACATCAACCAGAAGATCTATAGGCACCACACCTATTCAGGACCGAGGAGTCTTTGAGATTCGCCTAAATTCTTCTGACTGTAGACTACTTTTGTCAGTGAGACAAAGCGATGACTCTCATTTTATCCTATGTGATTAATCAGGCAAAAAAATTTCTTCTTTTTATTGATGTATAGATAAATGTTCGCTCTAGACATTGAGTCTATCTTTACTAAGCTACGACAAAACAAATATGTATGTGTGCCACGAGTAATTAAATCAACAGGTGTTTATTTTAAATGCAAGTATGTATAAATATCTTTTTAAATATATGTATGCGAAAATGATGAACGCGCCAAATGTTTTAAAGGGTAGACTACTTTTTAAAATTCTGTGTATGGGAAGAAACAGCGGTAGTTACTGTATGAAAGTGTGTCTTTATAAGTCGTTTGCGTTAGTATGTGTGTGAATAATAAAAGGAAATGCATTTCCGTTCAAAATTGTAGCGAAATAATGTATAGAAATATCAAGAAAACATATAAATAAATAAATAAATAAATATCTGACATTAAGTTGTTAATCGTTGGAATCTTTCAATAAAATGATATGCATTAAATTACTAATACCTATGTATTATTAAATATATTAAAACGTATATACACATATATAAAAATATTATAATATATTATTACACTATTACAAATGTAGTTATATTAAAGTGCTATATCAAATTATTATATTACAATTACGCAATAAAAAATTAGAAAAACTAAAATATACACATATATTAAAGTATTGGGTATAATAAAAATTTTAGCAGTTGGGAAGTGATAGGTCCCGGAAAGGGATACATATATTATTCAAAGTAGCTAAGTGGTTATGGCAGATGTAACCGAGTAGGACAATCTAGCAAGTAGCCGTAATGAACTGGTACTCGTCGTAGTTGTATGCAGTATGCTTAGGCGTAGGCTTATGCAATGGGCGCAGACAATAGGCGTCCCAATAGGCGTAATCCTAGGCGTCTCCGCCTTAGTCTGTATTTATGGCTGACACTAGCCAATTATATTACTGTGAGGGGGGGAACCAAGGGGTATGCGTATTCATTATATTAGAGACTTTTATTGAAATTGATATGTAAGCATTATAATTACTAATTTAAAAAATGAAGGAAACTATTGACTATTAAAAATCATACATAAACAGTATCGCCCGGTTCACACTCTACCCTCGTCTATTGAACAGGTTAAGAGGTTCATCCCTTGTTCCCTGTTTAGGATGTGGTTTCCGGCCTTCTCTTTTCCAATCTTTTCACTATTACGTAGCCCCTGCACATCAGCGGCGTTACCGCCTTGCTCGGGGTGATACGATTAAAAAAAAATATACATAACACACACACACACACACACACACACACACACACACACACATATATATATATATATATATATATATATATATATATATATATATATGTATATATATATTTATTATAAATTATATTTTAGAACATGTACATAATTTTTCTATATATATCCACGACAAAGGTACATTTGTTTCGACATTGAAACTTCAATGTCTCGTCAGGCGGTATGTAAAGGAATGGAAAGCCTCTTTTCTTATATTTTGTCAGTTGTGTTTGGGTGTTGGTGGGGGTTAGTGGTAGGGGAATAAGTCTCTGACTGTTGGAATTTTGGAAAGAGAGTTGCCAAGGTGGTTGATTAATGAGAGTCTTTGATTTCTAGACAGATTTAACCTCAGCCGTTGTAATGTAAGTTTTATTATCCTGTGACTAGACTATATCCTTCAGATTTCTTTAAATTAAATGTTTTGGACGTTGTAAGAATTCTTTCTTCGTTCTGTATTCACTCGGATATATATATGTATATATATATATATAGGTACATATATAGAGAGCACAAGCATACACACGCACACACAGACACACACACACACACACACACACACACACACACACACACACACACACACACACACATATATATATATATATATATATATATATATATATATTAAAAAAGGATTAATTCAAAGATGTTGAATGGCCATTTCGATATGAAGATCCCCACGGGGGACGACACATCACCTCAGCAACAGAAAAAACCTTTTAGAAACTGGAGAAAAATTAGTCTACTTTTCCTTTTTAAATAGATTGCAAAGAAATTAAAAAATAAATAATAAAATAAAATAAAATAAAAATAAAAATAAAGGGAAAGAAAAAGAAAAAGAAAACGAAAAAGAAAAAGAAAAAGATAGAATAAAATCAAATAAATAAGAAAAAAAAAATTGACATCGTCTGGGTTCGCAAAAAAAATGGAGAATGTAACTAAAAATTAACAGACAGCCGTGTTAAATCGACGTAAGTTTAAGCGACACGGAAAAAAGGTGGTAAGAGAGATAAAAGAAGGAAGGGAGGGAAAAAGAAAGAAACTAAAGAAAAAAATTTTTTATAATATTACAGACGCTGGACAAATTCAAAAACCTAATTTCCCCAAAACGTTGAAGTATTAGAAAAAGGCCTTTACTTAAAAAGGCATAATTATTAATAAAAGGGAATAAAAAGATATAGGATTTAAAATAAAATTATTTTTTAAAAAATTAGGTCATTTGAAATTAAACTAAATAAAGACAACACTAGGTAAAAAAAAAAGGTGGTAATATATATATATATATATATATATATATATATATATATATATATATATATATTTGAAGTCGACAATGAATTAACTAATTTATAAATATTATCTAGGATAGTATTAAAACATAATAATTAGGAAATAATGAGGAGTAACAGAATTATGATCGGGATTATTATGAAATAAAATAAATTGATTAGATACGCAACATAGAATGTAGTGGATTTAGAGAAAACATTATTATAATGTTATGAATTATGTGGAATAATATATAAAATTATCATTAAATTATTTAATTCTATCTGTTGGTAGACACAAAGTGGATTCATGAAGCATAGATTTTTAGAAAGATGCTGAAGTGATGTAATGTTTTAAATAAGTATTTATAGTTGATAGCAATGCCATTAATATGTTTTCAAAATATTTTTCCTTAAAATTGTATGTTCTTTTTTAATCAGACTCACATTAGAGAAATCAAAATCGTGTCCTACGCCGTTTGGATTTATTACAAGAGAGTTAGAACATTTGTTCAAACGTAAGTCTCTTTTGTGTTCGTAGATCCACTTTTATACATTTTGTAAGGTCCCCACTACGTATACGTTTTTGTGTTATAGACACCTTATTTTATAAATCCCGATATTTAAATTGGTGTTTGGTGTCTTTTTCTCCCTGATAATATCACCAATAATCTTGGTGTCGATGGTATAGATTCTAGTCTTTGGGATAGCTAATTTAATCGAGAGTTCATTTAAAAGGGTGTTGGAAGGTGACATTATGAAATTTGTGTGAAGTTTTGGAGTATTAGTTTATTTGGTTTTGTGGATTATGTGAGTATGTTTTTAGCGTTGTGGATAAATTGGTGTGGTTAGTGAAGTTTAAATATGTACACAATATATCTCGCTTCTTCAAATAAATAATAAAGGCTCCAAATTGTGAGGCTCTAAAGTAGATACCTATAATTAAACTAGATTTAATTTTTTGGTTATGGTAAGAATAGAAACTAATAAGTTAATTTTTCTTAAAAGGTTTACGGTAAACTTTATATTCTAATTTATCCTTATTACGTATTGTTAAGATATCTAAGAAAGGTAAAGAATTGTTAGTTTCAAGTTCGTATTTGAATTTAAATGGTGGGTTCAACCTTATTGAGTCTAATTAATAAATATAATAGTTTAGTATGATGTGGGTAAAATTATAGGACGTCATATATCTAAATAAGTAAAATCGATAGGTATCATATAAGTGAAAAAACTAGATTTATGGGCTCTAGAAATAGGTTTGCGAGAATACTACTGATAGGAAACACCTTAGGTAATATTTGTTTATAAATATTTTTTTAAAAAAAAGAAATAACAATAGTTAGTGATTAATGTACATACTTTTATGATTTTAAGGATAGCTAGATATAGCATTTCATTGTATTTTTTAGATTATTCCTAAGAATGTTAAGACATTTTTAATGGATATATTAGTGTAGAGTGATCTAATATCCAAATTTGCCATAGATAAATTAGTCATATTAATTTTTCTAATTCGATGGAATATGGTCAGGCGCACCCGCTGTTCATCTCAGTGTTCTCGACAGGCTCCAAAGGAGAATCAGTAATGTGATAGGTACCGACTTGGCAGTTCGACTCCATCCACTTTCTCACCGACGGGATGTGACTTCTCTCTGTCTGTTCTACAAATATTTTCATGGCTTCTGCTCCGACGAACTTAAGTCCCTGGTACCACTGCCACATGAGTTTACTCGTGCAACAGGACTGGCAACTGGGTCCTACCCATTCACAGTTAGATCAACCAAATGCAGCCGACAATTCTACTCCATCAGCTTCTTTTCTCGCACTTCCCGCTTTTGGAAATCTTCCATATTCTTGCTTTCCTGACGGCTACAACCCCCAGGAATTTAAATGCAATGTCAATACCAATCTCTTCACCACCTGTCTCCAGTTCTTTCTACATAACCCTGTATATCTTTTCCTTTCTCTCCACCTTTGCAACTGTCATCACACCTGTATTCCCATTCTTAATTGGTTCGTCTTTCTCTTTACTCTCCAATTATCTAATCTTTTTCTCTTATGTAGCCCCCTGCGTATCAGTGGCATTACCGCATTGCATGGGGTGAAACGATTAAAAAAAGAAGAATATGTGTAGTGTTAATGATAATTTGATATTATGTAATTATTTTAGTGATAGATCTTGTTAAGTTATAGGGAACACTTTTAATCTAAACTTATTTATAAATGAAACATTGTCTGTGTGTGTATGTCTGTGTGTCTCCGATACGGCTGAACCGATTTTCTTAAAAAATTACACAGTTGTACTATAAGCGTCTGCGAGTGTTCTTAGTTAGGTTTTGTGCCGAGGTACTCCCGATAGATACCGAAAATCGATAATCGAAAAAATCGGGTTATAGAAGGAGGGGTCCGATTTTAATCAAATTTGATACACTCATAGGCAAAGACATAAGAAACGATATTCAGAAGTTTCATGGTTGCAGTTCTTACAATAGTGCAGAAAATCGATAATATATATATATAGAAGGCAAGATGTTTGTGTATGTGTCTGTTTATCTGCTTGTATGTCTGTATTTTTTCAGCCCTTTTATTTTAGTTTTTGCTTCGGGTTTGGCTCTAAGTAGCTATGATTGTAGTTCTTAGTCTCAGCGATGATACCATTTACTCAGAGGACTTATTTGGCCTTCAAAATTCAGTTTACGACGAAAAATCTTATTTGATATCGATACCAGGAAATCAAAATTTGACTTACATCCTTTCATTTTTCTTTCAGTCTACGGTTTCGCTTTAACTGGAAACAAATATTGCTTTTTAGTCTTTCGTGCCAATGTCCAAAGAGTCTGAGCTCCAGGACCATGGATTAGTTTTAAAGCTTTCATTACACCCGAGCAACGCCTGGCTATACTGCTAGTACCAGATATAATAGGTCTCATGGTTAGGTTCGGTTTATGAGTTTTGGTTAAGTCATATAGTGTGGGTATACGGGGTCAGATTCTAGTAATTTAGACCAAGATTTTTTTTTTCAGTTTTTAATAGATTCATTTTTTTTCTTAGTATTTGTCTGTACTTCTGTCATGAGCTAGTATTTACATTATTTACACTATTCGGTCTGTTGTTCTCATCTTTACTGCCATGTTTACAACGTTTCTGCCGTGGTACGCTCCGGCCTTCTTCAAGTGCTAGGAATTTCGAGCCGAGCCCTTATTACGATCACTGGAGTTTATCATTCTCATTCCATGTGTAATGCCACTACTGGTAACCATGTAGTTATCTCCCTTTAACTTATCTTTCTAAGTTATTTGTTCACCACTGCTGTAGTCCGGTATTGAACTCTCAAATCTTTTTTTGGGTCAAGTCACTAAAACTAACCAACGTCTATACCCCCTGTTGCATGTGTTCTTTTTTTACTGTTTTGTAAAACTTATACATTTTATTGTTTATTGTTTGTTCATTGGTTTATATGTTAAATATTATTGTCATTATTTTAAAGGAATTTTAATTTTTCACTATTGATGTCCCTGTTCATAATTATACTACTTCCTTTGTCGGATTTAGTTATGATTTTTTTAATCTTAGATAAGTTTTTAATCTATCTATCTATCTATCTATCTATCTATCTATCTATCTATCTATCTATCTATCTGTTCATATCTATCTATCTATCTATCTATCTATCTATCTGCCCACACACAAAAGTTGACACCGAGATTGACACCAAGCAGCGAAAGTCTGTTTCATGCTTCAACGCCATCTTGAGGCTATGAATTGATAGCCTGAAGAGAGCGTTCAAGCATGAAAATGTAAGCAACAAGCTTAGACAAAAAATTTTTCTTTAGTCTCGATCAAAATTTGCATAAATTAAGATATGCCGTTCAGAAGCACCGGATGTTGACAGACAGTTATAAAATATATTCGATGAACATTCAATTAATGTTATTGATAAGAAGTCTTTAGGGATAGAGTATCGGGTGTCTACGTTTATAGAATATTGATAAAACTAGATGAAAACCATAAATGAATTCAATTTCCTAACAAAAGTTTTATCTGCAATATATTTTCACTCCTGTCTGTCTGTCTGTCTGTCTGTCTGTCTGTCTGTCTGCCTGTCTGTCTGTCTTTCAGACTGCACATTCTATGGTTGTACCGTTAACGAGAAATGCGCACGCAGAAAACGCTTATTGGGCATTTTCAACTGAGTTGATTTACCAAGGGATTGGGTGCTCATTTTCGGTGTTCACTTAATATGCGTTGTACTATTACGTTGCATTGGAATTGTTCTGCGATTTTTTGGATGGGTGACATATTTGTATAAAAAGACTGAATCAAATTTGATTGTGAAGTTTTGCTAAAAAAAAAAAAGATCGTGCCAACCACTTCGTGAGGATTTTAATCGGACGCGAACTTCTTATCAGCAAAACGCCAGAAAATGTAAAACAAAAAAAAAAATGTGAACTCATTCATGACCTTGATAGTGGAAGTGTTCATTATCTCTCTTTGCCGGATACGTTATTTTCTTACTATCTTAAGAATATCACTCATATTTTGGATAATTATTTTACTCAAATTATCTAGCATTAACTTGTACACAGGGTGATTGAAAAGTAAGTATCCATTTTAGATACTTATAATTCATTTATTAACTATAACGTTTTACAACAAATGCCTATGAGTATGAGTTTGAGTTTTGTTTAATGGTATATCAACCTTTGTGGGTTATTTAATGCCAAAAAGTTGGGGTTTTAAGGTATTTTTTTAATGTTCGGTTATAGTGAGAAGGTTGATTTAGTTATATTTTAATGAAAGTTTTTGTTCTTATTCTTTGTTATTTTAGAAAATTGAAAATGTCTTCTAATTTGGTATTCAAAAATATTTTGTTGAGAATAATTTTTCTTTCGAAATTGTGTTATGATGATTTTTTTCTTCAAAAATGTATTGTTTGTAATATTCTTCTCTCAAAAATGTATATTTTTCTATAAAAGTCAATGTTTATGTATATATTTCTATAAAAGTTTATTTTTATATTTTTATAGTGTTTTGATCCCAGTTTGGGGTTAAGTATTTGCCCATAGGTGGGACCCTAACAGGTGCTTCCACTCCGAGTCAGAGTGGACCTGGGAACAACAGGAATTAAGAGGTGGTTTCATGCTCCTCACAACCTCTCAATCAGAGGCCTTGCTGCCGGATGCGGTTTACCGTCGTGCCCAGGACCTGAAATGGTTATGATAGAAAAGCGTTCAGCAGAAGGTTTTCTTTCAAATTCGATATGGCCCCCAGATTTTGCTTCCAGCTTCTCGAACTGCGCATCAACTGATTTCACCAGAAACTCTTGTGGAATGGAAATATAATATCTTGTACTCGTCCTTCTAGTTCTTCCAAAATCTTAGTTTGGTATAGCAGTCTTACTCTTTAACCACCCCAAAGAAAAAAAAAGTCGCAGCTCAAGGCTTCTGGCTAGCCACTCATGCATAAAATAGGGAGTTACTTTTCAATCACCCTGTGTTTATATTTAAAGCCGTTATACAAAAACTTTACACAAACTATTGATAAATTTGATATCATTTTTAACTTGATTTGTAAAGTAATTAGTTTTTTCAAATTTAATTGTTTTTTTTTTATGATACTGATTATATATTTTTCAAAGTCCATCAATTCAGTAACTAGGAGTGGATATTTATAATTGAAGAAAATCTGTTATTCGTATTTCGTATTAAAAATTTGATAATAGCTGAATCATTTGTCAATTATCAGGATGTTTTTGATTAAAAAAAATTATTTTCTCCCTCTCTTTCTCTCTCTCTCTCTCTCTGCATATATATATATATATATATATATATATATATATATATATGTATATTTATATAAATAATAACCTCTCTGAAGATGGCTCATGTAAGCCGAAAGCTTAGAACCAAATTAATAAAAAAATTATCCAAATGTTGGAGAATTTTTGTCTTTATTTTCAACTGAAATTAAAGCCAAAATACGACGTTTAGAACGGCTCATGATTAACCATAATAGACATTCATTGTCTCTTATATTTAACAGCATATGTTTAGAAAATTATTTGCTGTCTCGATACACTATATATATATATTAAATCCAAAACGGAAAACATATAGATAAAATCCCAAAAACCAGATCCTATTAGTATTAATTTTATTTATATTAAAAATGATTCACGTGGGGAGCTTGATGTAAACTGTATTATCTATTTACAGAGACAATTTTTGATTCTTTAATACAGACGTAATCTAAAAGTCTTCTTCTAATATCAAGACTTTAATCTCTTTCTCTGTCTGTGTATCTATGTCTGGACGATAAATTAAAAAAATAATTTTTATTTATATATATGTATTTTCTAAAACAAGCAACAAAAAAGTTGGGGTATAGAGAAAGTTGAAAGAAATATTTTGTAACAATAATGGATACATTAACGGTAATATGGTCTAAATAGGGGTTTAAAAATTAAGTTGACAATTTGGCCGTTAAGATTGAAAGAAGAAATCACGTACTCCCACAAAATATAAACATTTTACAAATTTAAAGAGAATCTCTATTTGGATAAGTTAAATTAAACACACACATAAATTTTTACGTCTTCTCATATCTATAAAAAACAAACGTATTGTTTCTTTTATTCAAATGAAAATCATTTCCACAATTATAATCTAACATTGCCTGATGACTAGGTAGAATCTCAAAACAGAAATTTCCGTGTCGCAATGTATTTTTAAATAAAATACATATTTAATTATATATATATATATATATATATATATATATATATATATATATATATATTGATGTTTTAATTAATACTTAGTTTTGGTCATAATAGGTTTAGACCAGTACACATTTTTATGAAATAGTGTTCGATACAATTGTATTGTAGAATTTTTGAATATTTTCCATTTTTAAACGAGTTATTTCGCTACCCAGGTTTCTACCATGAGTAGTGTTTCAGGCGTTTTTTAATTACAAATTATATATATATATATATATATATATATATATATATATATATATATATATATAAGTAGAATCCTTGAAATTTGGTAAGGCAAATTCCAAACACCAAAGAGAACTCAATGTTAAAATTTATTGTTAAATTTAACAGAGTATTATAATCAGTAAACAAAAGTTATATATTTATATATATAAATATAATATTTCGAGGCTTCCGCCGCTCGTCAGACCACATTCATAGAACAATGAATGTTTCAAATTTATCTAGACGAAGTCAAGTGAAATAGAAAAAGGAAAAAGGAAAAATATATATTTTAAAAAGAAGAGAAAAGAGAAAGAAAAGGAGAAGAAAAGGAATAAGAAGAAAGGGGGGTTTAACTTAATGTATTAGATCTTAGCTTCGCGCAGAGTCTTTGACCTAGATTCACAAAAACCTTCGTTAATGAAAAAATTGAATTTTGACCTGAGCTGCCATTTGTCTGTTTTAGATATATGACTTTGAAATTTAAAATTTAAAAAGTAGGGGTTAAAAAGTTAGTTTTTCTATTTAATTTTAATCGTCATGATAATAGCAGTATTATATTATTACATTTGTAGTAATAATAACGTGATAATAAAAAATAAAAATCTAGAAACCTAAAATTAATAATAAGTAAAAAATTAAAGATATTTTTTAAATAAAAAATATTAAAAAAAATAAATGGTTTAAAAAATATAACAATAAAAAATTTAAAAAAATTTAGAGGTAAATAAATAACTAAAAATATCTAAAAATATATAAACAGATATATATTCAGTGGGTATGTGTAATGTTGCAAGTGGTTATATATAAAGAAAATACAAAAACAAAATGTTGTAATTAGTGCTGGCTTTTATTTTATGTCTGTCTGTCTGTCTCTTTCTCTCTCTCTCTCTCTCTCTTTCTCTCTCTGTTGTTTTCTCTCTACTTCATTTCATTAACAAACTGCCTACATCACTTCCCTTTTTTCATTCTTCTCTGCCTCTATCTTTGCCCCTCTCTCTCTCTCTTTCTCTCTCTCTCTCTCTTTCTCTCTCTCTCTATTTCAATCACTCACAATAATAATAATTTAGCATTATTTTCTGTGGCCTTATAACAATAGAGTTACATGTTTGTATATTTTATTTCTGTTGAAAATCGAACCCCCTATAAAACATGACTTAGTTTTTCATGCATGTATTCATACGCAATATTGTAGTCAGTCAGTTAAGTGCCATACGTGATACACTCGTGGGCGACCATGTCTCTTTCGAGACATGACTGACTGGGTAGAATATTATCCCACAGTATTTTGCCATTACTGTCTGTAGTAGACTGGTTACCAGCCAAGGCTATAGAACCCAATCTGTCCTGTTATTTAACCTATTAATACCTTTCCAAGAGTAATTGCGCGTACGTGAATGCTATAGAACACAATCTGTTTTGTTATTTAACCCATAACTGGAGGGAAGAGACAGATTAATACCTTTCCCCAATTTATTTGCGTGTAAGTGAATGCTAGGAATTAAACTGGAATTCGAACTCAGCTCTCCGATTTCTTGTTCCGATTTGATATCCACTGCACCACAACGCACGATATTGTAAGTTTACCTTAATGTTTCATATTTGAAAGACATAGAAGTAAATTTCTGTAAAAGTGAAATTAAAGAAATATTGATATATCCTCAATGTGCGTTGTGGTGCAATGGATATAAACTCGGAACTAGAAATCAGTAGAGCCGAGTTCGAATTTCAGTTGAATTCCTTGCATTCACTTACGCGCAAATAAATGGGGAAAGGTATTAATCTGTCTCTTCCCTCCAGTTATGGGTTAAATAACAAAACAGATTGTGTTCTATAGCCTTGGCTGGCAACCAGTCTACCGCAGAATACAATAGCAACCCACTGAGGGATAATATTCTGCCCAGTCAATCATGTCTCTTTCGAAACATGATCGCCTAAAGCGTGTATCATGTATGGCACTTAACTGACTGACTGAATATTATAGTTGGAAACATGATTAAGGCTTCTACTGGGCATAAAGTGGGGAATCAGTTTTATATTGTTATGAAGTAATAAACTGATCCCCCACTAATTACTACTTAATAATATAAATCATCTCTTCCCCTTGTAGCTATGTGTCAAATAGCACGACAGATTTGGTTCTATTGCCTTGGTCGGCAACCAGTCTACCGCAGAAAGCAATGGCAACCTACTGCGGGATAGTATTCTGCTCAGCCAGTCATGTCTCTTTCGAGACTTGATCGCAGTCCTATCATGACGTAGGCAATCATAGACTTCCGTTTGCCTCTGTCTCTTGCCGCTCTTAATATTTTACCTCTTAGTATTTCTCTCAAACCCCGCTTCGCTATCCATTTGCTCAAGCTCGTCAAGTATGTCTCGCACTGCTTTCCCTGACTCTCTTTCCTTCTATCCGTCCTGTGAGTATTAGATTCTCTAGACCCACCTTCCTCATTACGTGCCCCGGAAACGTCAGCTGCCTCTTGCTGATGTTAAATGATTTTGCTGATGTTGCTCACGTGTTCGGTCAATGGCATCCTTAGCATCCTTCGGTAGAGCCACATTTCTGCTGCATCAAGCCTCTCCTTCATCCTTGA
>JBBBDQ010001220.1:1645000-1712500 GCA_037127315.1 Ascarosepion bandense | reverse complement strand
TTAGTTTTAAAGCTTTCCTTACGCCCCAGCAACGCCGGGCTATACTGCTAGTATATATATATATATATATATATATATATATATATATATATATATATATATATATAACATTCCGTTTTATTTTTTTTATAGAACCTTCCCTTCCTTTCACCATCTGAAGACGGCATTCGTCATCATGGCTACCCAAGATTTTTGTTATGTATTATTTCTTCTTTGACTCTTGGCCATTTTTCTTTTCCTTTTCTTTCCTCCCACCACTTCTATTCCTGTGACATATTTACAGGAATTTTGATTCTTTAATACAGACGTCATCTAAAAGTCTTCTTCTAATGTCGACTCATGAATGTCTGTCTCTGTCCCTCTGTTTTTATATCTGGACGTCATATTTAAACATTTTTTCTTTCTTAAATTCCTCACAACCTTTTAAAAAAACTGTCTGTGCATGGATATGATTTTGGGCGCCTTCCGATATGTTAATTTTTGTACCATATTTGAATTAATAATTTTCTGTTTTTGATCATTCAGAAGAAGCGAGAATTCTCTTGCTGAAATAGCTATTCCACAAATGTAGAATTAAGAATTTATATATATATATATAAGAATATATAAGTCTAAGCTCCAGAATAGAGCTTAGACTTAGACTAAATTAAGAATTTATATATATATATATATAAGAATATATATATATATATATATATATATATATATATATTCTTATTTCCAGATGGCTGTATTGATTTTAAAGTGATAAAATTGAAAAAGTACAGACTGAAAAACAAAGAACATAATTGCTTTTGTCGGTAGAATTAAGCAAATTCAACAAGGCTGGTTCCCTAAAAGTGTAGTTAAAATATTGTCTTTGTGTTTTGACAATTTGTGACCCTAGGTCAAACTCGGCCTTAAGAATGTTTCGTTTACTGACTACTAGGACGGCTGGCAGGAACAGGCAGATAATGGTAGAGAGTAAGTTTTCTCCCCTTCAATCGAAAGAGCAGAAGACTCACTCGAAATGGTTAAATGATATTACTTACATATCGAGATGCTAAGTCGTATATAGGGAGAGGGAAATAAAAATTCCGTGCCCACCTTCAACACACCGGTTTTGTGATTTTGAAAAATAAAACTGGGATGGAAAACAGAATTACGTGAGACGGGGACCAGTGATAGAATGATGCGGTTAAGCTGAAATAGCCTGCCACCAAAGATATTGCAAGCGACCTGCAAATTGAGCCATCCACCGTTCCGTGGTGATAATAGATTACGAACATTAGCGTGCTACTGAAATACCAGCCAACTGATTTTTTTTGCGTGACTTAGCTTTGACTTGCTTGTAATCTTGCATCTATTCAATATATATATATATATATATATATATATATATATATATATATATATATATACCGTGGCGTTGCTATCTTAAATCTGGTTTTCATTATATACCGTTCCTTCGGGTGTCTGAGCTAACACCTAATCTGGTGATAACAAGAGATCCTACAACACAACGTGATCAACAACACAACGTGGACGAAATTGACCGAAGGCCAGGAAGGTTGGCTGGATATATATATATATATATATATATATATATATATATATATGGTGCTTCAAAAATTAAAAAAATATTTTAGAAAATTTGGGGTGCGAGTTTCTCACACCAAAACAAAGACAAAAGTCCATATAAATTTATGTTCACAAATCATTCGTTCTCGCACATATACAGACTTTACAAGGTGTTGCCATTATACAAGGTTACATTTGTCATACGGGTACATTTGTGGTTAGTGTGTCTTCAATATTTAACCTGTGTATTAATGAGTTATTTGAGAAGTGTTATCTTTAATAATGGCAGGATATACATATCATGGCCACCGAACGGTTTTGGAAGCGAGGCAGCATGGCGCTATCAGATTGCTTTAATAAGGCTTATAAATTTGAGAGCGTTCATGAATGTTCATCAGATGGATGAAATGTTCGAATTAATAAGCCTTGATAGAGTAACGGCATTCTTGCCTTTGTATATAAAAACACACAACTTAATACCACATCACCTTGATAAAGTCCTTCAGAGCCTAAGTATAGTTTTTCCTCTTGTCCCTTTTTATTAATTTTTTTCTCTTCTACAGATTCACTATATCTGAGAATACTTAGACATACACAAAGACAAAAGACACAAACCAACACAAAAACACAAAGACAAAAACACACACACATAGATATAGTGACGATTCGTTTACTGTCCAGTGAAGAGTTTGGTTTGTTCAGCATTTACTTATATTAGAAGCTGTTTTTGTTAAATTACATCAAGCCTCTCTGCGCAGACTCAAAAATTGTCTTTTTGGTATTTTAGAAGGTATGTGAGTCGAATATTTTCCATTTTGTACTGACTAAAAACCCTTTACATAAATTTTTTCTTCCCCTTCGTTTTTATCAGTAAAATTGTATTTTAACCGTGGTTCCTTTTCTTTTCTCCTATTTTTCTGTTTTGTCAGTCCGAATTATCATTTTCTTAATTTAATATTTACTAAAGTATTCTTCTGATGAATTGTTGGTTGAAAATAATCATTAAAGAAGTATGCTTTCCTGAGTTTTCAAATCTATATATGAGTTTTGCTGTAAACTTGTTCATTGGCCTAACATTTTTACTATCGCTTGAATTTTATAAGATCTCTTTCTTAAAAGAGTTTTTCAGGAAAATAGGTCGGGTTAACTGCTGCCCGTTTTTCTCGTATGAATAATGGTTTCCTTTCTACCATTTTGTTTAATGTACTGTAAATACTGCCAGTCATTTTCGATAACTAGCTTTTAAACTGAATTTTTAAAAATAAAAAAGTTTTCTGGAAATTTTTATTTTAGTTTTAATTAAAAGCTAAAGGATAAAATTTACTATTTCCAGTAAGTTAAATATTCTGTTGTATTTCAAACATAAATTATATTGATTGAAATCTAAAATTTTGAGATTTATTTTTTCAGTTTTTTGGTCATTTTTTAGCGATCGGTACATTTGTAAAGAATTGTAAACTTTAGCGTGGCTAATGACAAAAGGCGTGAAGTAGTTACTGCGATTTCATAAATGATTTTGAGCTAAATAAATTCGATTTAATAAATGCCAAACCAATTAAAAATACTTAGAAGAAATGTTAATACGTATTTTATCATAAATAAACACAAATCAAACATTATATATTATACCATCGACATTTATAAAGTCCAAACTTAAAGAACCGAAGATTTTTTTACCTCTAACTCTTATAGTTATCGTAGAGAAATCTTAGGTGTAATGTAATTTTTTTTCACTTGAACACTTGGTAGTGAACAAAACAAGATCTACATTAAAAATTCAAATCTGACTTATTGTTAGAAATAAACGAATTTTCTCGAATTTCCAAACTTTGCTTAACACACACAAAACTCGCGAAATGTCACACCTCGATGCGAAATGTTTGTCGTCTAATGGAAATGCCAGAATCACATCCAAGAGTGAATTCTCAAACGATTTAAAACATGGGACAAGACGATCGTCTCGTCAGAGAGTTAAGATGAAGAGCAATTAACACGTACCCTTGAAAAACGTCAAGCCATCGTATTATTATTGTCTCTAGCTTTCTTTCTCACAGCTTTCTTTCTCACCTTTCACCTCTCACCTCCTTTCTTTTTCACCATCCACCCTGAGCGATAACTTCAAAAACACTCATATCCAACAACAGCGTTCATACATACATACATACATACGTTCCTGCCTACGTACACATAAAGTATTTTCAACAAATTACTACTACTTGTTTCTTAGTGAACATTAACTTCTACTAATTCATGTTATTCTTTTCTTTCAAAAAATTTATATTTTAACATGCAACATGTATACTTTTATTCTTCCACAGATCCACGCATTCCAATCTCCAACCTGCTGACAACCTTCTGATAATTCTGGATAAAACTTGTAAGTTGTAGGGAGTTTGGTTATGTATGACACAAGGCCGATTTAATAAACATTAACCTTCTCCCTATATATTCAACTTTCAGACATAAATGTAAATAATTTCTACACATTTAAATTTACACACGCGCACACATTTTTAACAAGACCTCACATAAACTGTCTAGAACTGGGATACACAAATACTCAAGAATTATACACAAGTACGCTACTTCACTACATAAATACACGTGAAGCCTGCTTAACAAGGAAAATAAGAAAAACACAAAAAAATAAAGAAACAGAATTGTTTTTCTACTATAATTGACTTCCTGATAAAACTAACTTTGAATTTATGAACATTTTTTATTTGCACATTGTCTTATCATACATCTGCCATTATTTAACTATGAAACATATAAAAATAACCCTCCATGTTAAACCACCTATGGGAAAAGGAAAACGGAAAAAGCAAGCAACGGAATGGGATACAAGGAAAAAGAAGATGATTGTTTGTTTTCATGGCATATCAGCCTCGGCGGGTCATTTATTGCTGGTAATACCTTTTTCTTTCAATAATTTATTGTTGTTTTTTATATAAGTTTTGTGTCTAGTAATACTTTTTTCTTTTCGAGTATCAAGATTCATTGGGGTTTGTTTTTAAGGGCAGGGTCCCCAAATCTTACCCTTGTTCTTTAACCTATAATTGGAGGGAAGGGACGGATTAATACCTTTCCCAAGGGTACCAGTGCTTAAGTGAATGCAAGGTATTCAACTGGAATTCGAACTCGGCTCACTGATTTCTCTTTCCGACCCGATATCCACTGCACCATAACGCGCATCCGTCAATAAACGCTTACTACACCTGGTATTCCCAAGCGGTCACCCATCTAAGTACTGACCAGGCTCAAAGTTGCTTAACTTCGGTGATCTAGCGAGAATCGGTGTATTCAACGTGTTATGGCCGTAAACACTTACATTTGTCACTAAACACTTACAGCACCTGGTATTCCCAAGCGGTCACCCATTTAAGTACTGACCAGGCTTAACGTTGCTTAACTTCGGTGATCGAGCGAGAACCGATGTAATCAACGTGATATGGCCGTAACCCAAAAGAAGATGAAGAAATGCAACCCATTGATGAAGTTTAAACCAAAAATCATAGAATTCAAGAACATGAATGCATTATTTAAAAAAGTTGATTAAATTACATTGAACTATTTGCACCCTGACGAATTAATTTTCAAAAAGTGAAAAAAATTATTTTTTTCTGATTTAATACAGAATTTTTTATACATAAAAATAGCTAATGCTAAAGACAAAATGCGGTAATATGTATACATATATATTAGTCATCCACATACAAGCCTGTGTCACAGCTCATCAGTGCGGATGGACATTCACTTATTTCTGGCCGGGATCGAAACTCGACCGGTTTGGTGCCAGTTGGAGTCGCTAACGCCTAACCCTTAGGCGCATGGAATCAGAGACGGCAAGTTTTAGCGTGTTACATTCAAGCGTTGTATACACACGTCAGTCACTGAAAGAACTCAATTCATTACTGAAGAGTAATGCTTAAATCGCTGAAGTAGTAATTGTTTTTTCAATTTTTCTCTCTAGAGAGCTCAATCGTAATGAGAGCATAATATATTAGTCATCCACAAACAAGCCTTTTACGATGTATCACAGCTCATCCGTGTGACTAGACATCGTAATATATATATCTATCTATATATATATGTGTGTGTGTGTGTGTGAAAAGTATATGCATATAATTATAAATATATATATATATATATATATATATATATATATATATGCAATTTCGTATATATATTATATTATTGATACAAACATATATGCGAACCGTATAGGGCTTGGAATATATATGTATATGTGTACCGTTGCGCACATACATATGCATTCGGTTGGTGTTTTCAAATAGTGTAGCGGACGGTTGTCGATTTCTCGTACGTACATATGTACGTATGATGGGGTCTGTGTGAAACTAAGATAGGTAAAAATTGCTATTATTTTTAATTATTTAAGGATGTATTGTTATTTTTTATTTTAAAGTCGTTTATTAGCTTGTTGTTGTGGTTGCACATATTTAAATAGTAGAAATTCTAATTTGTTATGCTTGTTAGTTTTTATGTGGTGGTATTAATTTTACAGCGGTAGAGAAGAGTAATTTACGTTAATGATGATTGCGGACTAATACGGTGATAGTAATATTTGATGATAATAACAGTTGTGGTAGTAAATAGTTATTGCAAAGCGGTAGTAGTGATTAGTAATGGTGGTGGAATGATAACAATAAATACAATTATTATGGTGGTAGTTTGAACTAGAGAATAATTGATGGGATTATGGTATCAGTGATTCCTTTTTTATCTGTTTGGTACAAATTGTGATAATAGGTATTTATTTTCGTGTCTGCAATTGGAAATTATTTCTGATCTTATGTTTAGTAAGTTCTTTTGTGGGGTATGAGATATAATTGCTACTTTTTCATGGAGGCAAAGTAGGGATTTTTTTTGTAATGTTGTTGTAGGCAGGCCCTTTTTTCAATATTTTCCAGCTTGGTTCATTTTATCAACATGATGATGATGATGATGATGATGATGATCATCATCATCATCATGCCTAACGTCATTTTATTTTCTTTGTTTTTTTTTTGTTTTTTTTTGCAAAAGTGCTTCTTGGTCGGTCCAGGAAGCTTTGAGATTTCCATAGTGGTGTTATCAAGTGATTATTTTAATAAACCGTTAAACTGTTATGGGATGGTGGGTATTGTTTTTTTGTTTTTTTGTTTGTTTGTTTTTTTAGATAGAAACCTATAATTAGTCACGGATATATTTATAAGATTATAATTTATAGCATAGTTATGATTTTTCGTTAGAATTAATAACACATTTACGATGGGTTTTCTTAAACTCATTTAATATGAAGTACAAGGCGTACTTTTATTTCTTTTTATGTTTTTTCAAAACATTTATAAATTTTATGGCGGGAAAAAAGCCACACATACGTACAATTTATGTGTGTATGTATTTATATACACATATGCATTTATATACACATATGCATTTATATACACATATGTATTTATATACACATATGCATTTATATACACATATGCATTTATATACACATATGTATTTATATACACATATGTATTTATATACACATATGTATTTATATACACATGTGTATTCATGAATTTCTTCTGTTCAAGATTAGTTCTTCTTATCTTTTGTTAGACGCAGTGAGATTTTCCTTTATCTGTGATTGACGTTCCTTGTAAATGGATCATGTAAGGGGGTTTAGAGAGAAAAATGAGATGAATTCTGTTATCTCTTCGTGCGCAGGCTTTTCTGCCCTTCAGGACATAGTCTGGTGTCAAATAAAGTCGTCTTATGTGGACAACATTAAGCCTACTTTGACTGGGTTGCAAGAAGATGTAATTACAGGTGGAAAGTTCAGTAAAAGATACAAATTCGTAAACTATCATCTTTTCTTTCAAAATATTACGACACCCAATGCATTTGTTTAGAAATACTAACGGTTTATCTTCAATGTGAAGCCAATTTCATTGTCACTTATGTCATCGCAAATACACCTGGTGCATGATCATATAGAGAGGTCCTAGAAGAGAGAACATCTTTTTCGACGATGTATATCTTCTATTTTAGCTGTTGTGATAATAAAAACATGTCTACCTTTTTGATCATGCAAACTGTTTTAATTGTCCATGAAACGAAACCCATGTCTACCTTCTTATTTTTTTTTACTCTCGTACAAATCAAACACATGTATATTATTTTGTCAAACATGACAACAAGACTTATGCCTACCTGGCTCTAAAAACGAAGCCTCAATAGCCGATTAATTTTGATTAAACGAAGGCTATGTCTCCTTTTTAAATCTCGCACCAACTGGATCTATATCTACGTTTCTGTCACTCATACAAACACAACTTATCTAGCTTTTGAATCTGGCACAGAACAAAGCCTTGTCTAGCTATTTGACTCTCGTGTAACATAAAGATATGTCTACCTTTTTTTGTAAACTCTTATGAACAAATATTGGCCGACAATAACACTCGTACCAATAGAACATATATCTACCTTTTGGTCTATGCACAGTCAGTCAGTGAAATGCCATACTTGATACACGCTTTGGGCAATCATGTCTCGAAATAGATATGACTGACTTGGCAGAAGATTTTATCGCAGTAGATTGCCATTACTGTATTCGGTAGAGTCCAATATGTTTTACTATCTAACACATTATAAAGATGGAGAAGTGAAGGGTATTTGCGCGTAAGTTAATGCAGCGAATTCAACTGAGATTCGAATTCGCCTCTCCGATTCCACGTTCCGAGCCGACATCTACTGCACCCATACATCTCTGCAAACAAAGCCTATATGAACTGTTGTGCATTTTGTTTAAATGAAATCTGTCGACTCATTTTGACTTTCGCTCCAATCGGATATTTGTTTGTGTTTTTGTACTTTATGCAAAGCAAACACATATCTTTTTTCAATCATTTTATCAACGTAAGGCAATAAAGCCAACAAATTCATCAGTTTTAAAGATTATGAGAACGGAATTTAGAAAATAAATACTATTAAACAGGGAGGATAATAAAAGATTTAGAGAGTATAAGTAAGGAAAATATTATTAAGGAGGAACGATAAGAAAAATTTAGAGAGTATTTTTTTTAATCATTTCACACTAAGCAAGGCATTCCACTGCCACTATTGCGCTTGGGGCTATATAGGGGAAGGTAAATAGAAAGAGTGGTTAGATATAGGAAATGTCAGAAGGGGGGTGATAGATAGTTGGATGGGTGGGATGAGTGAAAGAATGGAAGCGAGTTAGTTTGTTAGGAGGTGTCTATTGACCTTACATTTAAACTCCTGGAGATTGTAGCCGTCGGGGAAGCAATCGTGTGGAAGGGAATTCCACAGTCGGGAAGTGCGAGAAAAGAAACTGTTGGAGTAGAAGTTGCGGTTGCATTTTATCGGTTTCACTGTAAAAGGGTGGGATCTAGTTGCTAATCTAGTATCTCGTGCAAATTCGAACCTAGGGGGCACCAGTGATCTAAGTTCATCGGAGCAGAAGCCGTGAATGTATTTATAGAAGAGACACAGGGAAGCCACGTCGTGCCGGTGAGAGGTCTGCTAAGTCGGTATCGATCATATTACAGACCCTCCGCTCTACCTTGTCGAGAAGCCCAAGGAGAATAGCAGGGGCACCCGATCAGATATGGCAACAGTATTCAATGCACGGGCGGATGGTAGATTTATAAATGTGCAGGATAGATTCAGACGGAAAAAAACCTCCGGGCCCTGCACAGAGAACCGACTTGCATAGCAGCGGAATTAGTAATGGATTCGATATAGTCATTCCACTTGAGGTCCGCTGAAAGTGTGGAAAGGAAAATATTATTAATTAGAGTGAATAATGAAAATTTAGAGTGTATGGGTATGGAAAATATGATTAAGGAGTGAGTATAATAGAAGAATTTTGAAATTGTAAAAAAGGAAAATATTATTAAAGAGAGAAGGGATAAAAATTTCAAAAGTACGAGAAAAGAAAATATTATTAAGAAGGAAGGATAATAAAAGATTTAAAGAGTATAAGTAAAGAAATATTATTAAGGAACGAGGATGATAAAAATTCAGAGAGTATCAGAAACGAAATAAGTATTAATTAGAGTGGATAACAAAAATTTAGGGGCTATGAGTATGGAAAATGTTACTAAGGAGGGAGTATAATAGAAGATTTAGAGATTATGAGAAAGGAAAGTAAAATTAATGAGAGATAGGATAAACCTTTCGAGAGTACGAGAAAGGAAAATATTTTTATGTAGAATACATAATAAAAATACTATTAAGGAGAGAGTATAATAGAAGATTTAGATATGATGAGAAAGGAATATACTATTAAGGAGAGTGAGAATAGGAATTTCTCGATTACTGAAAAGAAATATATTATTATGAAGGGACGATAAAAAATTATTTAAAGAGTATGAGTAAGCGAAATATTATTAAGGAGAAACGATAATAAAAATTTAGAGAGTATGAAAAAGAAAAATATTTTAATTAGAGTGGATAATGAAACTTAGAGAGTATGAGCATGGAAAATATGATTAAATAGGGAGTATAATAGAAGAAGCATATATAATAAGAAAGGAAAATATAATTAAGGAGAGAGAGGATAAAATTTCAAGAGTACGAGAAAGCAAAATACTATTATAAAGGAAGGATAATAAAAGTTTTAAAGAGTATGAGAATGAAAAATATTATTGAGGAGGGAAAATAATACAAGATTTAGAAATTATCAGATAGGAAGTTTTATTAACGAACGAGAATAATAAAGTTTTAAAGAGTAAGAGAATGAAAAATATTATTGAGGAGGGAAAATAATACAAGATTTAGAAATTAACAGATAGGAAGTTTTATTAATGAACGAGAATAATAAAAGTTTTAAAGAGTAAGAGAATGAAAAATATTATTGAGGAGGGAAGATAATACAAGATTTAGAAATTATCAGATAGGAAGTTTTATTAACGAACGAGAATAATAAAAGTTTTAAAGAGTATGAGAATGAAAAATATTATTGAAGATGGAAGATAATACAAGATTTAGAAATTAACAGATAGGAAGTTTTATTAACGAACGAGAATAATAAAAGTTTTAGAGAGTATGAGAAAGTAAATATATCATTATGAAGAGAGGATATTAACAATTTAGAGATTATGAGCAAGCGAAATATTATTAAGGATGAACGATTAGAAAAATTTACAGATTATTAGAAAGAAAAATATTATTAATTAGAGTGGATAATTAAGGATTAGAGTGTATGATGATGAAATATTTTATTAAAAAGAAGGAATAATAGAAGATTAAACGATTATGAAAAGAAAAATATTATTAAGGAGAGAGGGGATAAAAATTCAAGAGTACGAGTAAGGAAAATATTATTATGAAGAGAGGATAATAAAAGATTTAAAGAGTATGAGAATTAAAAATATTATTAAGGAAGGAGTATAATAAAAAATTTCAAGAGTATGAGAAAAGAAAATATTATTAAGGTGGGAGTATAAGAAAAGATTTCAAGAGTATGAGAATAGAAAATGTTATTAAGGAGGGAGCATAATAAAAGATTTAAAGTGTATGAGAATAGAAAATATTATTAATGAGGGAGCATAATAAAAGATTTCAAGAGTATGAGAATAGAAAATATTATTAAGGAGGGAGTATAATAAAAGATTTAAAGAGTATGAGATTAGAAAATATTATTAAGGAGGGAGTATAATAAAAGATTTGAAGAGTAGGAGAATAGAAAAAATATGATTAATGAGGAAGTATAATAACAGATTTCAAGTGTATGAGAATAGAAAATATTATTAAGGAGGGAGTATAATAATAGATGCAGAGACTATTACTAGGAAATATTATGAAAGAGCGAGGATAATAAATAATTAGAGTGTATAGCAAAGAAAAATATTATTATATACAGTTGACAATAAAAGTTTAGAGTGCATGAGTAAGGAAAATATTATTAAGGAAGGATTATGATAAAAGATTTAGAGATTCTGAGAAAGAAAAATATCATTAAGAAGAGAGAGGATAAAGATTTCGAGAGTACGGAAAAAGAAAATTAATTAAGAAGGGAGTTTAATAAAATATTTAAAGAGTATGAGAATGGACAATATTATAAAGGAGGAAAGATAATAAAGATTTAGAGAGTATGAAAATGGAAAATATTATTAAGTAGGGATTATAATAAAAGATTAATTGATTATGAGATAAAAAATATTATTAAGTAGGGATTATAATAAAAGATGAATTGATTATGAGAATAGAAAATATTATTAAGTAGGGATTATAATAAAAGATTAATTGATTATGAGAATAGAAAATATTATTAAGTAGGGATTATAATAAAAGATTAATTGATTATGAGAATAGAAAATATTATTAAGTAGGGATTATAATAAAAGATTAATTGATTATGAGAATAGAAATATTATTAAGTAGGGATTATAATAAAAGATTAATTGTTTATGAGAATAGAAATTATTATTACGTAGGGATTATAATAAAAGATTAATTGATTATGAGATCAGAAAATATTATTAAGGAGCGATTATAATAAAAGATTAATTGATTATGAGAGCAGAAAATATTAAGTAGGGATTATAATAAAAGATTAATTGATTATGAGAATACGAAATATTATTAAGGAGGGATTATAATAAAAGATGAAATGATTATGAGAAAGGAAAATATTATTAAGTAGGGATTATAATAAAAGATGAATTGATTATGAGAATGGAAAATATTTCTAAGTAGGGATTATAATAAAAGATTAATTGATTATGAGAATAGAAAATATTATTAAGTAGGGATTATATGAAAAGAATAATTTATTATGAGAAAGGAAAATATTATTAAGTAGGGATTATAATAAAAGATTAATTGATTATGAGAATAGAAAATATTATTAAGTAGGGATTATAATAAAAGACTAATTGATTATGAGATCAGAAAATATTATTAAGTATGGATTATAATAAAAGATTAATTGATTATGAGAATAGAAAATATTGTTAAGGAGAGATTATAATAAAAGATTAATTGATTATGAGAATAGAAAATATTATTAAGTAGGGATTATAATAAAAGATTAATTGATTATGAGATCAGAAAATATTATTAAGTAGGGATTATAATAAAAGATGAATTGATTATGAGAATAGAAAATATTAAGGAGCTATTATAATAAAAGATTAATTGATTATGAGAAAGGAAAATATTATTAAGGAGGGATTATAATAAAAGATTGATTGATTATGAGAATAGAAAATATTATTGAGTAGGGATTATAATAAAAGATTAATTGATTATGAGAAAGGAAAATATTATTAAGGAGCGATTATAATAAAAGATTAATTGATTATGAGAATAGAAAACATTATTGAGTAGGGATTATAATAAAAGTTTAATTGATTATGAGAATGGAAAATATTATTAAGTAAAGATTATAATAAAAGGTTAATTGATTATGAGATCAGAAAATATTAAGTAGGGAATATGATAAAAGTTTAATTGATTATGAGAATAGAAAATATTATTAAGTAGGGATTATATGAAAAGAATAATTTATTATGAGAAAGGAAATATTATTAAGTAGGGATTATAATAAAAGATTAATTGATTATGAGAAAGGAAAATATTATTAAGTAGGGATTATAATAAAAGATGAATTGATTATGAGAATAGAAAATATTTTTAAGTAGGGATTACAATAAAAGATTAATTGATTATGAGAATAGAAAATATTATTGAGTAGGGATTATAATAAAAGATTAATTGATTATGAGAAAGGAAAATATTATTAAGTAGGGATTATAATAAAAGATGAATTGATTATGAGAATAGAAAATATTTTTAAGTAGGGATTACAATAAAAGATTAATTGATTATGAGAATAGAAAATATTATTAAGTAGAGATTATAATAAAAGATTAATTGATTATGAGATCAGAAAATATTAAGTAGGGAATATGATAAAAGTTTAATTGATTATGAGAATAGAAAATATTATTAAGTAGGGATTATATGAAAAGAATAATTTATTATGAGAAAGGAAATATTATTAAGTAGGGATTATAATAAAAGATTAATTGATTATGAGATCTGAAAATACTATTAAGTAGGGATTATAATAAAAGATGAATTGATTATTAGAACAGAAAATATTATTAAGTAGGGATTATAATAAAATATTAATTGATTATGAGAATAGAAAATATTATTAAGTAGGGATTATATGAAAACAATAATTTATTATGAGAATAGAAAAAAATTATTAAGGAGCGATTATAATAAAAGATTAATTGATTAGGAGATCAGAAAATATTATTAAGTAGGGATTATAATAAAAGATTAAATGATTATGAGAAAGTAAAATATTATTAAGGAGGGATTATAATAAAAGATTAATTGATTATGAGAATAGAAAATATTTTTAAGTAGGGATTATAATAAAAGATTAAGTGATTATGAGAATAGAAAATATTATTATGTAGGGATTATAATAAAAAATTAATTGATTATGAGAAAGGAAAATATTATTAAGTAGGGATTATAATAAAAATTAATTGATTATGAGAATAGAAAATATTATTAAGTAGGGATTATAATAAAAGATTAATTGATTATGAGATCAGAATATATTATTAAGTAGGGATTATAATAAAAGATTAATTCATTATGAGAAAGGAAAATATTATTAAATAGGGATTATAATAAAAGATTAATTGATTATGAGAATAGAAAATATTTTTAAGTAGGGATTATAATAAAAGAATAATTTATTATGAGAAAGGAAATATTATTAAGTAGGGATTATAATAAAAGATTGATTGATTATGAGAATAGAAAATATTATTAAGTAGGGATTATAATAAAAGATTAATTGATTATGAGATCTGAAAATACTATTAAGTAGGGATTATAATAAAAGATGAATTGAATATTAGAACAGAAAATATTATTAAGTAGGGATTATAATAAAAGATTAATTGATTATAAGAATAAAAAATATTATTAAGTAGGGATTATAATAAAAGATTATTTGATTATGAGAATAGAAAATATTATTAAGTAGGGATTATATGAAAAGAATAATTTATTATGAGAAACGAAAATATTATTAAGTATGGGTTATAATAAAATATTAATTGATTATGAGAATAGAAAATATTATTAAGGAGGGATTATAATAAAAGATTAATTGATTATGAGAAACGAAAATATTATTAAGTAGGGATTATGATAAAAGATTAATTGATTATGAGAATAGAAAATATTATTAAGTAGGGATTATCATAAAAGAGTAATTGATTATGAGAATAAAAAATATTATTAAGTAGGGATTATAATAAATGATTAATTGATTATGAGAAGAGAAAATATTAAGTAGGGATTATAATAAAAGATTAATTGATTATGAGAATAGAAAATATTATTAAGTACGGATTATAATAAAAGATTAATTGATTATGAGAATAGAAAATATTATTAAGTAGGGATTATATGAAAAGAATAATTTATTATGAGAAACAAAAATATTATTAAGTAGGGATTATAATAAAAGATTAATTGATTATGAGAATAGAAAATATTATTAAGTAGCGATTATAATAAAAGATTAATTGATTATGAGAAAGGAAAATATTATTAAGGAGGGATTATAATAAAAGATTAATTGATTATGAGAACAAAAAATATTATTAAGTAGGGATTATAATAAAAGATTAATTGATTATGAGAATAGAAAATATTATTAAGTAGGGATTATAATAAAAGATTACTTGATTATAAGAATAGAAAATATTATTAAGTAGGGATTATATGAAAAGAATAATTTATTATGAGAAACGAAATATTATTAAGTAGGGATTATAATAAAAGATTAATTCATGATGAGAATAGAATTATTATTAAGTAGGGATTATAATAAAAGATTAATTGATTATGAGAATAGAAAATATTATTAAGTAGGGATTATAATAAAAGATTAATTGATTATGAGAATAGAAAATATTATTAAGTAGGGATTATAATAAAAGATTAATTGAGTATAAGAATAGGAAATATTATTAAGTAGGGATTATATGAAAAGAATAATTTATTATGAGAAACGAAAATATTATTAAGTAGGGATTATAATAAAAGATTAATTCATTATGAAAATAGAAAATATTATTTAAGTAGGGATTATAATAAAAGGTTAATTGATTATGAAAATAGAAAATATTATTAAGCAGGGATTATATGAAAAGAATAATTTATTATGAGAAACGAAAATATTATTAAGTAGGGATTATAATAAAAGATTAATTGATTATGAGAAAGGAAAATATTATTAAGTAGGGATTATATGAAAAGAATAATTTATTATGAGAAACGAAAATATTATTAAGTAGGGATTATAATAAAAGATTAATTGATTATGAGAATAGAAAATATTATTAATAGGGATTATAATAAAAGATGAATTGATTATGAGAATAGAAAATATTAAGGAGCTATTATAATAAAAGATTAATTGAATATGAGAAAGGAAAATATTATTAAGTAGGGATTATAATAAAAGTTTCATTGATTATGAGAATAGAAAATATTATTAAGTAGGGATTATAATAAAAGATTAATTCATTATGAGAATAGAAAATATTATTAAGTAGGGATTATAATAAAAGTTTAATTGATTATGAGAATAGAAAATATTATTAAGTAGGGATTATAATAAAAAATTAATTGATTATGAAAATAGAAAATATTATTAAGTAGGGATTATAAAAAAGATTAATTGATTATGAGAATAGAAAATATTATTAAGTAGGGATTATATGAAAAGAATAATTTATTATGAGAAACGAAAATATTATTACGTAGGTAATATAATAAAAGATTAATTGATTATGAGAATAGAAAATATTATTAAGTAGGGATTATGATAAAAGATTAATTGATTATGAGAATAGAAAATATTATTAAGTAGGGATTATAATAAAAGATTAATTGATTATGAGAATAGAAAATATTATTAAGTAAGGATTATGATAAAATATTAATTTATTATGAGAAAGGAAAATATTATTAAGTAGCGATTATATGAAAAGAATAATTTATCATGAGAAACGAAAGTATTATTAAGTAGGGATTATAACAAAAGATGAATTGATTATTAGAATAGAAAATATTATTAAGTAGAGATTATAATAAAAGATTAATGGATTATGAGAATAGAAAATATTATTAAGTAGGGATTATAATAAAAGATTAATTGATTATGAGAATAGAAAATATTATTAAGTAGGGATTATAATAAAAGATTAATTGATTATGAGATCAGAAAATATTATTAAGTAGGGATTATAATATAAGATTAATTGGTTATGAGAAAGGAAAATATTATTAAGTAGGGATTATATGAAAAGAATAATTTATTATGAGAAACGAAAATATTATTAAGTAGGGATTATAATAAAAGATTAATTGATTATGAGAATAGAAAATATTATTAAGTAGGGATTATAATAAAAGATTAATTGTTTATGAGAAAGGAAAATATTATTAAGGAGGGATTATAATAAAAGATTAATTGATTATGAGAATAGAAAATATTATTAAGTAGGGATTATAATAAAAGATTAATTGATTATAAGAATAGAAAATATTATTAAGTAGGGATTATATGAAAAGAATAAATTATTAGGAGAAACGAAATATTATTAAGTAGGGATTATAATAAAAGATTAATTGATTATGAGAATAGAAAATATTATTAAGTAGGGATTATAATAAATGATTAAATGATTCTGAGATCAGAAAATATTATTAAGTAGGGATTATAATAAAAGATTAATTGATTATGAGAAAGGAAAATATTATTAAGTAGGGATTATATGAAAAGAATATTTCATTATGAGAATAGAAAATATTATTAAGTAGGGATTATAATAAAAGATTAATTGATTATGAGAATAGAAAATATTAGTAAGTAGGGATTATAATAAATGATTAAATGATTCTGAGATCAGAAAATATTATTAAGTAGGGATTATAATAAAAGATTAATTGATTATGAGAAAGGAAAATATTATTAAGTAGCGATTATATGAAAAGAATAATTTATTATGAGAAACGAAAATATTATTAAGTAGGGATTATAATAAAAGATGAATTGATTATGAGAATAGAAAATATTATTAAGTAGGCTTTATAATAAAAGATTAATGGATTATGAGAATAGAAAATATTATTAAGTAGGGATTATAATAAAAGATTAATGGATTATGAGAAACGAAAATATTATTAAGTAGGGATTATAATAAAAGATTAATTGATTATGAGATCAGAAAATATTATTAAGTAGGGATTATAATAAAAGATTAATTGATTATGATAAAGGAAAATATTATTAAGTAGGGATTATATGAAAAGAATAATTTATTATGAGAAACGAAAATATTATTAAGTAGGGATTATAATAAAAGATTAATTGATTATGAGAATAGAAAATATTATTAAGTAGGGATTATAATAAAAGTTTAATTGATTATGAGAATAGAAAATATTATTAAGTAGGGATTATAATAAAAAATTAATTGATTATGAAAATAGAAAATATTATTAAGTAGGGATTATAAAAAAGATTAATTGATTATGAGAATAGAAAATATTATTAAGTAGGGATTATATGAAAAGAATAATTTATTATGAGAAACGAAAATATTATTACGTAGGTATTATAATAAAAGATTAATTGATTATGAGAATAGAAAATATTATTAAGTAGGGATTATGATAAAAGATTAATTGATTATGAGAATAGAAAATATTATTAAGTAGGTATTATAATAAAAGATTAATTGATTATGAGAATAGAAAATATTATTAAGTAGGGATTATGATAAAAGATTAATTGATTATGAGAATAGAAAATATTATTAAGTAGGGATTATAATAAAAGATTAATTGATTATGAGAATAGAAAATATTATTAAGTAGGGATTATGATAAAAGATGAATTGATTATGAGAATAGAAAATATTATTAAGCAGAGATTATAATAAAAGATTAATGGATTATGAGAATAGAAAATATTATTAAGTAGGGATTATAATAAAAGATTAATTGATTATGACAATAGAAAATATTATTAAGTAGGGATTATAATAAAAGATTAATTGATTATGACATCAGAAAATATTATTAAGTAGGGATTATAATATAAGATTAATTGATTATGAGAAAGGAAAATATTATTAAGTAGGGATTATATGAAAAGAATAATTTATTATGAGAAACGAAAATATTATTAAGTAGGGATTATAATAAAAGTTTAATTGATTATGAGAATAGAAATATTATTAAGTAGGGATTATAATAAAAGATTAATTGATTATGAGAAAGGAAAATATTATTAAAGTGGGATTATAATAAAAGATTAATTGATTATGAGAATAGAAAATATTATTAAGTAGGGATTATAATAAAAGATTAATTGATTATAAGAATAGAAAATAATATTAAGTAGGGATTCTATGAAAAGAATAAATTATTATGAGAAACGAAATATTATTAAGTAGGGATTATAATAAAAGATTAATTCATTATGAGAATAGAAAATATTATTAAGTAGGGATTATAATAAAAGATTAATTGATTATGACAATAGAAAATATTATTAAGTAGGGATTATAATAAAAGATTAATTGATTATGACAATAGAAAATATTATTGAGTAGGGATTATAATAAAAGATTAATTGATTATAAGAATAGGAAATATTATTAAGTAGGGATTATATGAAAAGAATAATTTATTATGAGAAACGAAAATATTATTAAGTAGGGATTATAATAAAAGATTAATTCATTATGAGAATAGAAAATATTATTAAGTAGGGATTATAATAAAAGATTAATTGATTATGAGAATAGAAAATATTATTGAGTAGGGATTATAATAAATGATTAATTGATTCTGAGATCAGAAAATATTATTAAGTAGGGATTATAATAAAAGATTAATTGATTATGAGAAAGGAAAATATTATTAAGTAGGGATTATATGAGAAGAATAATTTATTATGAGAAACGAAAATATTATTAAGTAGGGATTATAATAAAAGATTAATTGATTATGAGAATAGAAAATATTATTAAGTAGGGATTATAATAAATGTTTAATTGATTATGAGAATAGAAAATATTATTAAGTAGGGATTATAATAAAAAATTAATTGATTATGAAAATAGAAAATATTATTAAGTAGGGATTATAAAAAAGATTAACTGATTATGAGAATAGAAAATATTATTAAATAGGGATTATATGAAAAGAATAATTTATTATGAGAAACGAAAATATTATTACGTAGGGATTATAATAAAAGATTAATTGATTATGAGAATAGAAATTATTATTAAGTAGGGATTATAATAAAAGATTAATTGATTATGAGAATAGAAAATATTATTAAGTAGGGATTATAATAAAAGATTAATTGATTATGAGAAAGGAAAATATTATTAAGTAGCGATTATATGAAAAGAATAATTGATTATGAGAAACGAAAATATTATTAAGTAGGGATTATAATAAAAGATGAATTGATTATGAGAATAGAAAATATTATTAAGTAGGGATTATAATAAAAGATTAATTGATTATGAGAAACGAAAATATTATTAAGTAGGGATTATAATAAAAGATTAATTGATTATGAGATCAGAAAATATTATTAAGTAGGGATTATAATAAATGATTAATTGATTATGAGAAAGGAAAATATTATTAAGTAGGGATTATATGAAAAGAATAATTTATTATGAGAAACGAATATATTATTAAGTAGGGATTATAATAAAAGATTAATTGATTATGAGAATAGAAAATATTATTAAGTAGGGATTATAATAAAAGATTAATTGATTATGAGAAAGGAAAATATTATTAAGGAGGGATTATAATAAAAGATTAATTGATTATGAGAATAAAAAATATTATTAAGTAGGGATTATAATAAAAGTTTAATTGATTATGAGAATAGAAAATATTATTAAGTAGGGATTATAATAAAAGATTAATTGATTATGAGAATAGAAAATATTATTAAGTAGGGATTATATGAAAAGAATAATTTATTATGAGAAACGAAAATATTATTACGTAGGGATTATAATAAAAGATTAATTGATTATGAGAATAGAAAATATTATTAAGTAGGGATTATAATAAAAGATTGATTGATTATGAGAATAGAAAATATTATTAAGTAGGGATTATAATAAAAGATTAATTGATTATGAGAATAGACAATATTATTAAGTAGGGATTATGATAAAATATTAATTGATTATGAGAAAGGAAAATATTATTAAGTAGGGATTATATGAAAAGAATAATTCATTATGAGAAACGAAAATATTATTACGTAGGGATTATAATAAAAGATTAATTGATTATGAGAATAGAAAATATTATTAAGTAGGGATTATAATAAAAGATTAATTGATTATGAGAAAGGAAAATATTATTAAGGAGGGATTATAATAAAAGATTAATTGATTATGAGAATAAAAAATATTATTAAGTAGGGATTATAATAAAGGATTAATTGATTATGAGAATAGAAAATATTATTAAGTAGGGATTATAATAAAAGATTAATTGATTATGAGAATAGAAAATATTATTAAGTAGGGATTATATGAAAAGAATAATTTATTATGAGAAACGAAAATATTATTACGTAGGGATTATAATAAAAGATTAATTGATTATGAGAATAGAAAATATTATTAAGTAGGGATTATAATAAAAGATTAATTGATTATGAGAATAGAAAATATTATTAAGTAGGGATTATAATAAAAGATTAATTGATTATGAGAATAGACAATATTATTAAGTAGGGATTATGATAAAATATTAATTGATTATGAGAAAGGAAAATATTATTAAGTAGGGATTATATGAAAAGAATAATTCATTATGAGAAACGAAAATATTATTACGTAGGGATTATAATAAAAGATTAATTGATTATGAGAATAGAAAATATTATTAAGTATGGATTATAATAAAAGATTAATTGATTATGAGAATAGAAAATATTATTAAGTAGGGATTATAATAAAAGATTAATTGATTATGAGAATAGAAAATATTATTAAGTAGGGATTATGATAAAATATTAATTGATTATGAGAAAGGAAAATATTATTAAGTAGGGATTATAATAAAAGATGAATTGATTATGAGAATAGAAAATATTATTAAGTAGGGATTATAATAAAAGATTAATGGATTATGAGAATAGAAAATATTATTATGTAGGGATTATAATAAAAGATTAATTGATTATGAGAACAGAAAGTATTATTAAGTAGGGATTATAATAAAAGATTAATTGATTATGAGAATAGAAAATATTATTAAGTAGGGATTATAATAAAAGATTAATTGATTATGAGATCAGAAAATATTATTAAGTAGGGATTATAATAAAAGATTAATTGATTATGAGATCAGAAAATATTATTAAGTAGGGATTATAATAAAAGATTAATTGATTATGAGATCAGAAAATATTATTAAGTAGGTTTTATAACAAAAGATTAAATGATTATGAGAAAGGAAAATATTATTAAGGAGGGAGGATAACGAAAGTTTTAAAGAGTGTGGGAAAGGAAGCCTTGAAACAAATCCAAACAAACAAAATCAGTCATTCAGTTAAGTGTTACCCCTGATGAATGTTTGAACGACCATATCACTTTCGAGATAGGACTGAATGGCTAGGTAGAAGATTTTCGCACAGTTGCTTGCCAGTTATTTCTGCAGTAGACTGGTTCCTAACCAAGGCTATAGAACGCAATCTGTCCTGTTATTCCTCCCGTAGATGGAGGGAGAATCGATGGATTCATAACTTTTCCAATGATATTGGCGCATAAGTGAATTTTACGAATTTAACTGGAATTCGAAATCGGCTCTCCGGTTTATCATTCCAAACCGATACCACAAATAATTTTTTTTATTTTATACTGTCTAGATCAATACTCATTTAATATGAACGATGTTTCTAATCTTTTGTCAAGATTGTGTGATATGAATGAAAGGGAAGCTAGACAAATACACGAACGCATCTATAGAATTTACTCTTGCAACCAGACTGTCAACAATGTCTAACCCACTTACCGTTAGATCAAACAAATATAGCCTCAGTTCTACTCCATCAGCTTCTTTTCCCGCACTTCCCGCCTGTAGAACTCTCTTCCGTATTCTTGATTTCCTTACAGCTACAATCTCCAGGTATTTAAATGCAGAGTCAATACCCATCTCTTATCCACTTGACTCCAGTTCTTTCAACACTACACTATCTTGTTCTAATCATCTTTGGTCCTGGGCATGACCGTAAGCTGCGTCCGGCAGCAAGTCCTCTGATTGGGAGGTCGTGAGGAGCATGGAACCACCTCTTAATTGCTGTTGTTCCCGGTTCATCCTGACCCGGAGTGCTAGCACCTATTAAGGTCCCAGCTATGAGAAAATAGTTAAACCCCAAACTGTAGTAAAAGAAAAAAAAACTATGAAAGTATAAAAATACTTTTCTAGAAATATATATACATAAAATAGACTTTTATAGAATAATATACATCTTTTAAGAAAAAATTATTACTACAACACATTTTTGAAGGGAAAAATTCTCAGCGAAACATTTTTTAATTCAAAACTAGAATACACTTTCAGTTTTCTAAAATAAAAAAATAAAAACAAAAATTTCGTTAAAATCTGACTAAATTAACCTTCTCACTATAACCAAACATCATAAAATACCTTAAAATCCCACCTTTTTGGCATTAAATGACCCACAGAGATGTTGATATGTCGTTAAACAAAACTCAATCACTCACTCTATCTTCTTTTTCTTTCTCTCTTCCTTTCACACATGTGTTTTCGCCTCTCTCTTGTAACTTTCTCTGATTCCCACTGTAGCTATGGTCGTCTTTCTCTTCGCTCTTTTCTTGTCTAACCCTTTGAACTTATGTAGCCCACTGCGCATCAGTGGCGGTACCGCCTTGCTTGGGTTGAAACGACTAAAAAATTGAAGAAACGGCAAAACATTCAGCAACATATGATTGAGTAAAACCCCACCAGCATCGACAATCGCCTTGCTTGAGAAGACATCGTTAGCGACAAGAGAGATTTCGTAAGGAGATCGAGATAAAAAAAATAAAGACAGTTGCTGCTTCTCATTTCGCTTTCTAATCCCGTGAATCTTAAAGGGACACTCAGTCAGTCAGTTAAGTATCATACGTGATACACGCTTTGGGCGGTCATGTCTCGAAATAGACATGACTGACTGGGCAGAAGATTATCCCGCAGTAGGTTGCCATTGCTTTCTGCGGTAGACTGGTTGCCGACCAAGGCTATAGAACCCAGTCTGTCCTGCTATTTAACCAATAACTGGAAGGAAGAGACGGATTAATACCTTTCTCAAGGGTATTTGCGTGTAAGTGAATACAATGGATTCAACCGCAATTCGAACTCAGTTCCCCGGTTCCTCGTTCCGAGCCGATATCTACTGTACCACAACGCACAACGCAAAGGGACACTACATTGCTGAAATAAAAAAAAAATGCATCTATTGTTTAACTTATCCACTTTACTCCAGCGAACTAAAGTCACTGGTGCCCCTGCAACAGGTGTTTACTCGTGCAACGAGACTGGCAACTGAGTCTCACCCATTCACAGTTAAATCAACCAAATGCAGACGGCAATTCTACTCCTTCAGCTTCTTTTCTCGCACTTCTCGTCTGTGGAACTCGCTTCCATATTCTTGCATCCTGAAGGCTACAACCACCAGGAATTTAAATGCAATGCCAATACTCATCTCTTAACCACTTGACTTTAGTTCTTTTTATACCACCCCGTATATCCTTTCCTTTCTCTCCATCTTTGCAACGGTCATTCCCATCCTTCTCTTTCTCCTTTCTAACTGGTTCGTCTTTCTCTTCACTCTCCCACTATCTAATCTTTTACTCTCATGTAGACCCCTGCACATCAGTGGCGCTACCGCCAAAGTCCAATCTTTCCCTGCCCTGTCACTGAAACAATAGATTATCGGACTTTACACCACCCTGTATATCCTTTCCTTTCTCTCCATCTTTGCAACGGTCATCACACCCGTATTCCCATCCTTCTCTTGCTCCTTTCTAACTGGTTCGTCTTTCTCTTCACTCTCCCACTATCTAATCTTTTACTCTCATGTAGCCCCCTGAACATCAGTGGCGCTACCGCCTTGCTCGGGGTGATACCATTTACAAAGTCCAATCTTTCCCTGCTCTGTCACTGAAACAATAGATTATCGGACTTTACACCACCCTGTATATCCTTTCCTTTCTCTCCATCTTTGCAACGGTCATCACACCCGTATTCCCATCCTTCTCTTGCTCCTTTCTAACTGGTTCGTCTTTCTCTTCACTCTCCCACTATCTAATCTTTTACTCTCATGTAGCCCCCTGAACATCAGTGGCGCTACCGCCTTGCTCGGGGTGATACCATTTACAAAGTCCAATCTTTCCCTGCCCTGTCACTGAAACAACAGATTATCGGATTTTGGAAATAACTTGTATCTTCTTGGTTAATACGTTCGTATCGAAATCTTATTTATTACAATGGTGCTTTGTCAGAACGAAAATACTGAGTTTAGATCAAGGGTTTTATTAATATGATTACTTATTGTTGAAGTGTGTTATTTTTTAGGATGGCCCCAATATATTTTTGTCATTGAAAATTGTGTAGCGATGGCTTCGCTTTCATGTCGTTTGTGTTTGTGCATGAAAAGAAAACATTTAGAAACAGTAAGATCAAATAGAATGGTTTATATATTAGGTTTATGAAAAGGTTCCTAGCACGCATTTTTGAAAATTGGAGGCTGAAATAAATAGAATCTTGGCTTTTGGTTTAAAAAATCTTTTTCATATGTTATACTTATGGATAATGGATGTGGATCTTTGCCGAAGAAAATAGCAATAATGTCTTTTTTGCCTGAAAAAATTCTACAATCAAATAACCTTCTTTTCTCTTTGGTGTTCAAATGGAAATCATATTCTTTATTTTATTTTCTTCTGCTTGTCTTTTTTTCGGAGTAAGCCACCCAAACTTTCTCTTTGTTGCCTCCATAGAAATTTCGCGATATTAAGTTATCTGTTGTCTCTTCCAACTTTTGTTTTCCTTAGAACTATAACTTTGTTACATTTAGCACCCTCTTGGGATGAAATGAGGATATATTTTCTCGTGTTTACATCCTAATAACTACTGTTTTTTGTTTCAAGAAAAAACAAAATAAATTTGCTTCTCGTTTGCAAATCATAGTCTATAGTATTAACTGCTTTGTTCAACTGGACATTTTCCCTTACCGAAAACGTTTGATTTTTCTTATATTTATTCATTTTACTCGAAACAAGACACTAAGACAAGGGCACTAGGACAGTTTGAGAAAATAATAAGAAGAAAAGTATTATCAAGGAGTGAAAACAATGAAAGGAAATGAATCAGGCACAAACAGTATATAACGACTGACACAATATTTTATTATTTGAAGATCAACATGGGGTGGGAAGATTTGGAAGACAGTTCTACAAGCGAGAAGTGCGAGAAAAGAAGCAGTTAGCCAAGAATTTGCGGTTGCATCTAGCAAATTCAACACTAAATTAATGATACACTGAGTTGACGACATTTCACTTACTAATTGATCCAATTTTTAAATGAAGCAGTACCTGAATAAATCAATAAAGACACACACTGTACACCATTTAGATTTATTTTTTATTATCGCTTCTGTGTTGTTAGAATTGACGCTAATCATTCCATTTACTTCATAACAATATAAAACTGATCCCCCACTTTATGCCCAGTAGAAGCCTTAATCAAGATTCCAACTATTATATTCAGTCAGTTAAGTGCCACACGTGATTCACGCTTGGGTGATCATGTCTCGAAAGAGACATGACTGACTGAGCAGAAGATTATCCCGCAGTAGATTGCCATTACTTTCTGCGGTAGACTGGTTGCCAGCCAAGGCTATAGAACCCAATCTGTCCTGTTATTTGACTCATAGCTAGAGGGGAATAGATAGATTATTTTATTAAGTAATAATTAGTGGTGGATCAGTTTATTACTTTATGACAATATAAAACTGACAGATTTATAACTTATAAAGGGTATTTGTGCGTAAGTGAATGCAAGGATATTAACTGGAATTCGAACTCGGCTCCCTGATTTGTCGTTCCGAGCCGATATTCACTGCACTACAATGCACATTCATCTGCACGTAGTGCCTTACTCGTTCTTAGATCGGTCGAATATTTTCATTTTAATTAGTTTAAGAAATAAAATTTATCAAAATAATTATGATTATTTAAACTAAAAAGAAGTGTTTATTTTTTAAATTAGAAAGAGAATAAACAGAAAATCAAAACAAAACAAATTAAGTATTTCTAATCTTACACAACCGGCCATAATTATTAGGCCACCCCAGTGTTTAAAACAATTATGAATTTCATATTATTTTTTAGTATTTATTGCGAAGTGAATAATTGTAAAGGAAAAAAGAATCGTTCTTTTTTTAATACTGCACAATAACATGTGCATTAAACGAATTTTTAAATATTTAATAATTACCTATATTGCAGTTTCATCAATGAAAGAATGAAGAAAATTTAGGTTGATTAAGGACGAGTTCATCTTTGTTTCCTTTCCTTGTAAAATTTTTCAATGTAATAACAAAAGAACCATTCTATTTTCATTTAGAATTATCCACTTGGCAATAAACACTAAAAATAGTTTGAAATACATCATTTCTTTAAAAAACTGGGGTTGCCTATTAATTATTGCCGGTAGTGCATAGTCACTTCTTTTTCTGCAAAGACAAATGAAGTATCTTTTATTGTGATATTTTTAAACGAGTGCTTAACAGGCCGGGTAAAGCTTGGAATCTGAATTCTGATGTTCAGTCCACAGAAGTGAGTACCCATAGAGGAACTTATGCAACATAAACTTACCCTCTTTGCTTCGTTTTCACATACTCAGTTAAGTGCCATGCGTTATACACGCTTGGGCAATCATGTCTCGAAAGAGACATGACTGACTGGGCAAAACATTATCCCGCAGTAGGTTGCCATTGCTTTCTGCGGTAGACTGGTTGCCGACCAAGGCTATAGAACCCAATCTGTCCTGCTATTTGACTCCTAGGTAGAAGGAGAAGAGACGTATTCTATTATTATGTAGTAATTAGTGGGGGATCAATTTATTACTTTATAACAATAGCAAACCAACCCCTCACTTTATGACCAGTAGAAGCCTTAATCATTATTCAAACAATTATATTCAGTTAGTCAGTTAAGTGCCATGCGTTATACACGCTTGGGCGATCATGTCTCGAAAGAGATATGAGTGACTGGGCAGAAGATTATCACACAGTAGGTTGCCATTGCTTTCTGCGGTAGACTGGTTGCCGACCAAGGCTATAGAACCCAATCTGTCCTGCTATTTACCCATAACTGGAAGGAAGAGACGGATTAATACCTTTCCCAAGGGTATTTGCGCGTAAGTGAATACAATGGATTCAACTGGAATTCGAACTCGGTTTTTCGTTCCGAGCCGATATCCACTGGACCACAACGCACATCCTAAAAATTAGTTACGACTGTAGAATCAATTTGTTTGTGGATATTTACAATTAAATCACTTTTTTTTTCGAACAATTAAGTTTAACTTCCGCTTAAAGATACACTAACAGCATTTAACAAACGTATATTCATTTTTTATTCTTTTTTTTCTTTTAATATCTCTCCTAAATGACAGTCACATTTCAAAGCACACTCGATGACATGATATTCGATAACATTTCTTCAAAACATTTTCATTTGAGAATTAAATTAAAACATTAGTAATTTTTTATATGTGAGAATTTTATCGGTGAAAATCTAATTTTTGAAAAAAACATCTCTTCCATTCCTGATTAAGATTAATTGAATACAATTAATAATTAATCACTTCACTCATCATTTTTTATATTATATGTTTCCCTTGTAGAACAATAAGCTCTGATTACATTTAATTTGGTAAGATCATTGGAATCAAACTTAAAATTCTTGAGGACAGAGAATCTTGCTGTAAAATCGTGCTTATCAAGTTAATTTGCATATAATTCGAGGACCACTTGTACCCCACAGTTGTGGCATTGTCACAGTGCAAACGAGACAATGAAAATAATAGCGTAAACCAATAGTGAGCAACATCTTTACTCCAGTAGGGAGTTCTATCCTCACTGAGTACTCCAAAATTCTGGGGGTTTATGTCAAGCCAAATTAAGCTTAAATAACATTTCAAATATCATGTCATGAATTAATGATTAGCAATAGAGTTTCGGATTTCATTGGTTGTGCAGTTCGTTTTAATTTTAAATTATAGCCTTGAACCAGACTCGAACTTACAATCCAATAGTTTGAATCGTCGATATCTGGTTTACCAGTATTAAAATTTCATTTGTTTTGATTTTAACGTCACGATATCGAATTTGAGTGTCTTTTAAGGAATTATATGACAAGATTATCTTTAATAATTAACTAAAAAAAAAAACTAATAAAAAATTAGAAACTGCATTTTAAATGAATTTAATATTAAATATTTATTCTTTTACTTCACCTAAAGTTACAATATTCATAATATCTGTAATACGAAAGAGATCTTGAAAGTATTTTATTATCTACTGTTGGTTGTGCGTTGTAGTATAATGTATATCGGTTCGGAATGAGAAATCGGGGTGGGGAGTTCGATTTCCATTCACATTCATCTCATTCACTTACGCACAAATATTCTTGGGAAATGTATTAATCCATCTCGTCTCCCTCCAGCTATAGGTTGAATAGCAGCACATATCCGAATTCTATAGCCTTGGTTTGCCACCAGTCTAGCGCAGAAAGTAATGGCAACCTTTTGCGGAAAAAAATCTTCTGCCTTATCAGTCATGTCTCGAAAAAGCTTTTTTTTTTATAGTTTCTTGGATTCAAAGAGAATTATTCAACACGAAGTACGCAAGGCGACAGAGAGCAATGCACTCGTTTGAATGACGAAGTACGCAAGGCGACAGAGAGCAATGCACTCGTTTGAATGACGAAGTACGCAAGGCGACAGAGAGCAATGCACTCGTTTGAATGACGAAGTACGCAAGGCGACAGAGAGCAATGCACTCGTTTGAATGACGAAGTACGCAAGGCGACAGAGAGCAATGCACTCGTTTGAATGACGAAGTACGCAAGGCGACAGAGAGCAATGCACTCTTCTGAATGACGCAAATGAACATAGAAGAATGTTGATTGGTGCCGACAGAGCAACAAATAAGCATGCAGTTGGTATGGGAACTTCGTCTACATGCTGAATAATCTACCCACCACTCAGACTCAGATTCAGTCTATTATTTTTTTTCCATGCAACATTTCTTGTTTGGTAAGTGGTTCCATATATTCCAAGATATTTATTCAATTCGTTGCTTGCCGAACTATTATATAATTGAACCGAAAAGAGGCTAATATTTTTGAAATACAGAAAAATAAATTCATGTCTCAATAATGAAATTAAATGAGATTTTGGCCAAAAAGCTACAGATCTTTGAATAAATTCAAAACTACGTTTCAGGCTTGTCTCTATCAGGATAGGATTGGAAGTTTCATTTCAATTACTTTTACGCTGCATCAAAATGTTCTCAGAAAGTTGAGAAGATTTGTCTTATTTCAGGAATATATCGAGAGTTTAAGGTCATCTTGATTTCTTACGATAAAAAAAATAATAAAATCCTTGTTTCATCAGAGTTAGTCTATTCACCATTTTATTCAAATGAAGCAGTTTAAATTGAAACACAAATACTTACGCTAGCAAGATTTGTAAAATGTTCTTCTCTTGAAAGCGAAAAAGGTTTTAACTCATTTTTTAATCATCTCACCCCCAAGTAAGGCATTCTACTGCCACTATTGGGCAGGGGGTTACACAGGAGAAAGTGATGAAAAAGAGGGGTTAGTTATAGGAAATGTAAGAAGGAGAGTAATAGACGCATGAGGATACCGAGGATGGGGGTGGAGTAGATGAGAAAAGAGCTTGAGAGAATGGATGCGATTTAGTAAGATAGGAGATGTCTATTGACCTTACGTTTAAATTCCTGGAGATTGTAGCTGTCGGGGAAGCAAGTTTATGAAAGGGAATTCCACAGGTGGGAAGTGCGTGAAAAAAAGCTATTAGAGTAGAAATTGCAGTTAGATTTTATCGGTTTCACTGTAAAAATGTGGGACCTAGTTGCTAATCTAATAGCTCGTGTAAATTCATATCTAGAGGGCACCAGTGATCTAAGTTCATTGGAGCAGAAGCCGTGAAAGTATTTATAGAAGAGGCACAGGGAAGCCACGTCACGCCGGTGAGACAGCGACTGAAGCCGAACTGCCAAGTCGGGATCTATCACATTACAGATTCTCCGTTGTAGTTTGCCAAGAACCCCGAGGTGAATAGCAGGGGCAACCGACCAGATGTGGTAGCAGTATTCAATACACGGGCAGGTGTATTGAATACTGCGGCCACATGTGGTCGGGTGTTCCTGCTATTCACCTCGGGGTTCATATATTCAGTGCGCGGCTATTAATCAAGATACAAGATAAATTATTGATTCTCTTAGCTTAACACAACATAAGACGAAATAAGAAAGATTGTCTTACATTAATTCAGTTACCAGCTCCGCCCAATGCTCTATTAGACCATCCGTGTGACATCGTGAGATATCTTTTCAAGATATTTGTTAGGGCAGTTTGACTAAATTGGTAATGAAAATTTCCTCTGTAAGGAACATGACAGATCGTTCTGGGCAACATCATATATGCAACCAATATTAATTCCGATCCTGACTTCTGTGAACTAAGTGGAAACAGTCTGCTTAGGGGTTAATTTCCTAGTTTGTCGCTTTCTCAACTTGTTGATTGACCTCAGTCACAAGTGCAGATCTACCTCTCCATAATATAACTGATCACCACAGAGAGTTACAAATTACTTCTTGAGTCTGAAACAAGTAGAAAATAAGAATGGAGTGCGTTAAATTAACAATTTTAATGCCATGTAAAACCTGAGCTAGAACGTTTATCAGGAACAAGTATAGAACTATCTTGAACTTTCTCAGCCTCTGAGTGATTGTGGTATTAATAATTCGTGATCTTTACCATATACTGTCGGCCAAATCAATTTCTCCTCCGATTATCAAAGTTAAGCAAGTTTAAGTATTGCTAGTACCTAGATGGGTAACCGTTTGGGTATATAATGTGCTGTAAGCATGGGTGTGCGTAATAGAGAACGGTTTGGAATGAGAAATCGGAGAGCCGAGTTCAAATTCCATTTAGGTTCGTGGCGTTGTGGTGCAGTGGATATCGACTCGGAACGACAAATCGGGGAGCCGAGTTCGAATTCCAGTTGAATTCGTCGCATTCACTTACAGATTATAGCCTTGGCTGGTTACCAGTCTACCACAGAAAGCAATGGAAATCTACTGCGGGATAATCTTCTGCCAAGTCAGTCATGTCTCTTTCGAGACATGATCGCCCAAGCGTGTATCAGACTGATTAATAAAAATACCGGATGACCAGATTGGAAATGAATAATCAAATAAATACATAAATAAAATGTTTAAAAAAATTTGTACAAATTAAATGATTTCAAATTTGAATACGCAAATTAGTTATATTTATTAAATCGGTTATAAGATGAGTAGGATACATTATTGTCTAAATTGTGCAAAAATGAAAATAACACTTACATCTCATTTTAACGGTATCAGCGCCTTTGGTCCTTTTTTAAGACCAGGAGGATAATTTACCACATTTCAGCAATTCCCGCAGTTTTCAGTTATAACTTTTGTTAGTCATAAAGAATTAAGTGTCTTTTCAATGTTTCTCCTACTATCTGATATATTGGCAACACTGATGTCACAGTTTTCAGTATAGAGTAAAAATTTTGAGAAGGTGGGTACACTCAGTTTTATCTATCATTCAAGCAAAAACTATTTTTTTAAGTAATCGGGGAGCCGAGTTCGAATTCCAGTTGAATTCAATGCATTCACGTACGCGCAAATACCCTTGGGAAAGGTATTAATCCATTTCTTCCTTCCAGTTATGGGTTAAATAACAGGACAGATTGGGTTCTATAGCCTTGGATGACAACCAATCTACCGCAGAAAGCAATGGCAACCTACTGCGGGATAATCTTCTGCTCAGTCAGTCATGTCACTTTTGAGACATGATCGCCCAAAAGTGTTTCACGTGTGGCATTTAACTGACATACTTATATCTAACTCATATGTGTATAATGTATATATGAATGCTCTAACTGTGCTATAAAGCCAAGAAAATGCATGAAAGTAATTTTGCTCAAATATACCATGTCTATGAAGTTTCGTCCTAAAATAAGGACCAAACTAAATGTCGTGGACCCAGTTAAAGGTCCATCAAGAATAATACAAAACAACCAAAATAGTAAATCACGAATATATTATTAAACACGGCAAAATACAACACTTGGGACTTAGAACGATAACACGGGTTAGTGTGTAATACTATAATTGGGAGTCGTAATGCTCGTTACGATAGCAGTGTTCGTAGACAACTCTCGGCTATGTTCAGGGCGCTCTCCTCAGGCTACTCTCTCAGGCTACTTAGGCTATCTACCTCTCACCTCTTGTGAGGGGAGGTATATGTAATGGTTAGAAGAGTTCATTCCGTTGTGGGTGATGCCGTCATGACATTAAATATTTATTTTTTTCTTAGAATAATGCGAGGATTGCTTTCATATATTTAGTATAAAATAAATAAATTTGTACAAATTAAAGATTTTTGGTAAAAATTCAAGAAAAAATTGAGCACTAATGTATTAACAAATTAATCACATTACATAAAATTATAGAAAAATATCTTCAAATACTAAAAAGTAAATTTATTCAATAAAATCGCCACTGGCTTCAACCACAGTCTCCTGAGAACTTCAAAATCTTCTGCCACTTTTTTGGATGGTCTCCTTGTTTAAATTGGTGAATGCTGCCATAATTCTTGCCTTCAGTTTATCTTTGATGTTACAAGGAATTTTGTTTATTTCTTGCTCAACTGTGCCCGACACATAATGATGAAGGGAGTTGGAGTTGGATGAGTTAATTTGCCAGATGTAAGTAATAATGTGATCACAGAAATTGTTTGACATCCATGACTGCGATCCCCTGCTTGTGTGATATGGCGCGGAGTCATGTTCCCGGATATTAACGCCTTTCAACAGTTACCCTCTTAAATCAGGGCAACCCTACCCACTGAAAGCACTTCATGTAGGCCACCGATTTTGTTCTGAGGACCTGTGGGAAGAAGAATAGATGTATAATGTTGCCATCACTTGTGATCATTACAAATATCTTTGTAATCACCATTAGACTCATCCAACTCTTTTCGAATGCTTTGCACACTTCTCAGATTAACACCCAAACACTCTGAAATGTTCTTATTACGTTTTAACCATGAAGCTATTTTTTTTCGAATGATTAATGGTTTTACCCATTGAGTCATTTGTCTATTTCGCTCTCTTCAACTATATATATATATATATATATATATATATATATATATATATATATGCTTCAATTTACTTATGTTCAGGACCTCTAGGTTATTCGAGTTCGATGTGTTTTTGATTTGCAATATATATTTAGTAAGATGTGTGCTGTTGATATCATTTTTTGCGCGTAATGATATATGTCCTTCTGTACGTCAATGTATATTAGGAGATCTCTTCAAGGATGAAAGAGAAGTTCAAGGCAACAGAAATATGGTTCTACAGAAGGATGCTAAGTATACAATGAAACAAGCACGTGTCGGAGATAATGCAAACTAGAAGAAAACTGATACTTAACATCAGAAAGAGACCGACGAGGTTCCTGGGACACTAATAAGGAAGGAGAGTTTAGAGAATCTGATGCTCTCAAGGCAGGTAGAGGGAAAAGAGACAGGAGAAAGCAGCGCAAGACATGTTTGACAACTTTGAGTAAATGGTTAGGGTTAGGGTTTAGGGTTAGGGTTTAGAGTTTAGGGTTAGGGTTAGGGTTAGGGTTTAGAGTTAGGGTTAGGGAAGGGGCAGCGGGGTTAGGGAAGGGGCAGCGGGGTTAGGGAAAGATATCAAAAGGAAAAAATAAGAATGAAAAGTTATAGAGGCAAATGGAAATTTATGATCTCCTACGTCCTGAAGAGACACGGCACATGAAGAAGGATCTTCTTCCGATTAATCGTTCATAGATTTCTTTCTGATTGTCTCTTCGATCTTACTGGAACTTGGTATATTACGTTATTTTTTAAAAAGTTAATTTTTGTATTCTGTAATTATAGAAGTGTTGTGAATATTTGTGGTACACTGTGCATGTATGTATGTATAGGCTGTTTCGATAACTTAAACCGATTTTAAATGTGAATTATGTTTAATCCTCTAATAATTTTTCAACTTTTTTTTAGATTTAAAAATTTCAGTTTTTGGCAATTTCAAGTATGGAAAGATCGAACAACGAGTTAAAGTTATCGAAACCTATTCAAATATGGATGTTCAAACAAGAGAGGGTCCCAGGTCGCATCATCTCTCGAAACAGTGATGTCAGCTGACCACCATGTTTGTGCGACTTGACACGTTTAAAATTCTTCCTTTAGGGTCATCTCAAAAGTAAGGCCTATGACAACAAGCTAAAAACACTTTAACAGCTGAAGGATGAGATAATAAAGTATATTGGTGAGATGGAGGAGCAACTCTGAGACGTCATTTCGACCATCGAAGCCTTGGCAGATATTTGAACAAAATTATTTTACACACATAATTGATATGACCTAAATAACCCGATCCAATAGGGAAATCAATAAAATGTTACCAATAAAACGGTTTGATTTAATGCTAGCCTCGATCCGTCTTAATGGAACATTCTGTATATGCACGCACTTATGTATATAGGTACGTACATTTCACCCTTCCTAATCACTTCGAAAGTGAATTAGAAATTACGCTAGTAAATAGGATTGGTTAAGTTTTCTTTTCTATTTCTATTGTAAAGGATAATATTAACGCCCCTGATGATGATTAGAGATGATTGGATTTATGCAAACAAAAAACGTTCTAGAAAGTTTCTTCATTAATTTGATTTAAGCTGGCAAAATGTAGTAGTAAATAAAACCGATAGGGTTTTATCTGCAGATTTAAGTCAAGCACGTTTTAATGAATTTTTTTTTTTGTGTGTGTGTGTGTGTGTGTGTGTGTGCGTGTGTCTGTGTCTGTGTGTGTGCGTGTGCGTGTGTGTGTTGTGTGTGTGTGTGTGTGATGTGTGTGTGTGTTGTGTGTGCGTGTTGTGTGTGTGTGTATTGTGTGTGTGTGTTGTGTGTGTGTGTTTATATTATTTTCCTACAAGATAAACCAAAAATCTTAATTTGAGATAAGCAAAAATAGATGTAAAAAAAAAAAAAAAAAAGCAAAGGTTTTAATATCCAACCGAAAACCAAATCATTTTTTTTATTCACAGCTCTGACCATTAACGCGTCAAACATGTCTTTTTTTTTCTTTTTTTTCTTCTGAATTTACTTCTAGTGGACAGCTAAGATAAAATATGGCTTCTTTTTGTAACTGGAAAATATATTAAAATATATATGTCTATTTCTCGTTTTTATTTTCGGGTTTAATTACATGGCAGGGATCAGAAAAGGCAAGAGATAAAATATGTGTGGAATGTTCGTCATTTGGTAATATTTAAGTAGTAAACACACAGTGATTAATAGGAAAACAAAAAATAGTACATAAGGCAATTTTCAGTATATATATATATATATATATATATATATATATATATATATATGATAATTAACTAATGCACCGACTTTAAGACGAAAAACAGATATATTAGAGAGTACTTTTCGTCTAATGACAGACACCCAATATTAATTCTTTATATAAAATGTGCTTCAGCGATGACTAATAGTTTCTACTTGGTCGGAGGTGTTTGGAGTCGCAGGTACGAGTATCTTAGATTCTTTAATCATGGGTTTTATGAAAGTTGGTGACTTGCAAGACTGATTGGAATATGTTTATCGATGAGGACGTATTTGTTAGTTTCCCTTCTAAACATTATATTCGTGGCAAATCATGTTCCTTATTTATTAAGGTGGAATTTTTAAATCAAAGTTGTGGTCCGTGTTATATTTGCGTGTTACAAGAGAGTTTTCTCTGACGTTCGTAAATGTGGATTGTTTTTTCTGGAGGTTTCACCTATATAGTTTTACTGACGTTGTATGAATTAAATGTTATAAATTCCGACATCTGATGTGATTTTGTCTGTTATTTCTGGATCTCTAGATTTATGATCGGTTTTGAATTGGTGGTTATGTTGTTAGTATCGGGGATAACTAGTTGAGAATTAAATTCCGACATTTACATATATATAATTTATATATATATATATATATATATCTGCAGATTTCATATATATATATATATATATATATATATATATATATAATTTACTGCGAAACTTCACAAGAAAATCAAAATAACAGAATTGCAGGAGAAAATAAAATAAACATTTGCCACATTAGTACAATTATTAATACCATAATCACGATGTTTCGGCCGTTGGATACTGCTACTTCTTCAGATTACAGGATAAGACGAGAATATCTTTTTGTCTAACTTCAGTTAATTCACTTTGGTAACTTAATATTTTTTTCAAATACCCGATTCAAAATTTGAAGTGTAATTACGCCATCATGCCCCGAATGCTAACAAAAAGACCAGTTCAAGACTACATGCACCTATGTATACAGGAAGACGTTCGATAAATTACGCCCAAAACCTGATAGACTGCGAAGCGACGTTGACATATGCAGGAAGGAAATTAGAATAATTATGAGCATATACTGTGCGTTGTCGTACAGCGGTTATCGACTCGGAACGACAAATCGGGGAGCCGAGTTCGAATCCCAGTTGAATTCGTTGCATTTACTTACGCACAACTACCCTTGGGAAAAGTATTAATCCTTCACTTCCCTCCAGTTATGGGTTAAATAATAAGACTGATTAGGTTCTATAGCCTTGTCTGGCAACCAGTCTATCGCAGAAAGTAATGACCACCTACTACGGGATAATCTTCTGCCCAGTCAGTCATGTCTCTTTCGAGACATGATCGCCCAAAACGTGTATCGCGTATGACACTTAACTGACTGAATAACTGTTAGCAAACCACTTGCAACCCACTTACCTAGGGACAGAAAATGAGTACAACAGATGTACAGAAATTGAAAGGGATGTAAGACAAGGATGTTTTTTCGTCGGATTTATTCGACCTCTACAGCGAGACAGTTCTGAGATAATTAGAAGACTTACTCATTATTGGTGGCAACAATTTTACGCCAGCGTAAGATATGCAGATGAAACAGTGTTGAGAGAGAAAAGAAAGTACAAAATCTCATACAGGAGGGAATGAAAGAAAGACTAAGGTGCATTTTTCGGTATAAGGACTTCTAATACAGATAGAAGCTTACTTTTTTTAAAATCTTTTTCCTTTCCTTCTTTTTTAAAGGGATTTAATTTTTTGCAGATTGAAAAATGACTTTCAGAGTTTTGGAGATTAACAAAGATGGCCGACTAAGAAGCATGCTCCAGGATTGAACAGAGGTCAGTTATCAAGTTTTTGGTTGCTGAAGGGTGCAAACCAGTTGACATTCACAGAAGAATGTCAACTGTTTATGGTGCCACATGTTTCAGCCAACAATATGTCTACAAGTGGGCTAAATTGTTTAAAGACAGACGGAGCAGTGTTGAGAATGAAGACAGGCCTGGAAGGCCAACAGAAGTGAAGTCTCCTGAGGGGATCAAACCAGTCAATGATCTCATTCAGTCTGACAGAAAGGTGACAGTGGATGCTATTGCAAGGACTTTGAGCCTATTTGTTGGGACAGCACATTGGTGGGTGCCAATGATGCCTCCAGCAGAGCACAAACAAAAGAGGGTCGAAGTGTCCCAGCAGTGTCTCTCCTGCTTACAGCCCAGACCTTGCCCCGTCAGACTTTCACCTGTTTCGTCTCTTGAAAGCGTTCACGAGGAGCACGAAGTTTGAAAGTGATGATGAAGTCAAAAGTGCTGGGAGCAATTGGTTGAGACACCAGTCCAAAGAATTTTACGCTGAGGGAATACGGAAGCTTGTGCACAGATGGGAAAAGTGTGTGAAACTGCTGGGAAACGACGGTAAAATTAACAAAAGTAAACTTCTATCCATATTAGAAGTCCTTATACCGAAATATTCACCTTATTTATTGAATGACACTCGTAGAAGTTCTTATACTGAAAAATTCACCTTATTTATTAAATGACGCTCGTAGAAGTCTTTATAACGAAAAATTCATCTTATTTATTAAAAGACCTTCGTAGAAGTCCTTATACCGAAAAATTCACATTTATTGAATGACCCTCGTGGAAGTCCTTATACCGAAAAATTCACCTTATTTATTGAATGACCCTCGTTGAAGTACTTATACCGAAACATTCACCTTATTTATTGAATGATCCTCGTAGAAGTCCTTATACCGAAAAATTCACCTTATTTATTGAATGACCCTCGTAGAAGTCCTTATACCGAAAAATCCACCTTATTTATTGAATGACCCTCGTGTAAATTACAAAAAGTCAGAATATATGATCACTACCAAAAGGAGGAGCCTAGAATTCAAATTACAAATCGGAGATACTAAAGTCAAACAGGTACAAAAATTTAAATACTTGGGAAGTGTTCTAACTGAGATCCAAAGACGTATTTGTATGGCCGAGGATGCATTTCAAAAGCTACAATGAGTCTTGAGAGACCGGATTATTTCGTCAGGAGCAAACATAAAAGAGGTTTGTTACGTTATATATGTCCTACTCTATGGCAGCGAATGCCGGACAATCTCGTCAGAGATGAAGAAGAAACTCGAAGCAACAGAAACGTGGTTCCATAGAAAAATGCTACGGATGCCCTGGATCGAACATGTGAGCAACGACGAGGTTTAGGAGAAAATGGAAACAAAAAGACATGTCTACTTAACATCAAGAAGAGGCAGTTTAAATTTACGGAGCACGTAACAAGGAAGAAGGTTTGAAAAATCTTAAACTCACAAGACATTGATGGAAAGAGGAACAGAGGAAGGCAACCCATCAAATACTCGATGAGCTTGAGTACATATATGGTAGAGGAGGATTTGTGAGAAATAAAAAGAGACATAACTTATTATAAGCTATGAGTGACAGGAAGATGTGAGGGTCATTATCGACTACCGTCTGAAAGGACATGGCACATGAAATAAAGAAAAACTCAATGAGTTTTTCTTTCCTTTGCTGTGGACTGATATTGAAATCACAGCTACGTGTCAAGTAACATTTTGAATTTCTTCACCAACGCCATATTTTTCTGGCCAATATGTCCTTAGGGAAATCAGCTAGTGAATAAGAACAATCTACTGCCATAAAGGATATTTGGTTGGAAATTTCAACGTATATCCCCTGAAGAAGGCCGAAGCGTACAACTCCCGAAACATCGTGTACATAGCAATAATGATCATGAAGACAATAGTTCAAAAGATGTAAATAATATAAAAATTATGTATAGCTAAAGGGCAGCCCAAAATGCCAAATACAGGTCGGGGATACTAGAATCAAGCAGGTACAAAAATTTAAATACCTGGGAAGTATTATAACAGAAGACGGAAAGTGCGACACAGAGATCCGAAGGCGAATTGGCATGGCGAAGGAAGCATTCCAGAAGTTGAGTAAAGTATTAAGAAACAGGACAATTTCGTTAGAAACAAAGAAGAGAGTACTGGATTGCTATGTGTTGTCAGTTCTTCAATATGGCAGTGAATACTGGACAATATCATCAAAGATGAACAAAAAACTTGAAGCAACTGAAATGTGGTTCTACAGAAGGATGCTGCGGATATCATGGATCGAGCACGTGAGCAATGATGAGGTTTTAGAAATGATCGAAACAGAAAGGAAATTAATACTGATCATCAGGAAAAACAGCTGAAGTTCCTAGAACGTGCAATGAGGAAGGAGGGCTTGGAGAACCTGATACCAACAGGCCAGATAGAGAGAAAAATAGACAAGGGAAAGCAACGAGGAACATATTTGAAGGACCTAATCAGGTGGATGATGGAACGAGGGTTGCGTGGTGTAACAGGAGAAGGCGTGCTCAGAGCCACCAGGGACAGGGGGATGTAGAAAGCCATGATTGCCTACGTCCTGAAGGGACAGGGCACATAGAAGAATATATATGCCAAATTGTTTATAAGAAATTATAATGTGGATATAAAATAGGGGATCAGTTCTATATTATAATCAATATATAAACTGAGCCCTCATTTTGTGGCTATGCTAGTTTCTATACATTTATATTCTAGATTTGTGGGCTTGAGTCAGTGCATGTCAGAGCGGGGTTTGAGTGTTGTTACAGAAGAAAGCGTGCTAAGAGACACCAGGGATACGGAGACGTGGAAAGCCATGATTGCCTACGTCCTGAAGGGACACGGCGCATAGAAGAAGAAGATGAAGAAGAACTGCTAATACAGAATTCGAACTTCTGTTTTCGTCTGATTTGAACATCGACTAATCTAAATTTCAACCTTTATACAAACATATATAGTTGTAGGGAAAAAAATTAGAATTCTTACGAAAACAGTTCATTTTTAGCCTGTCAGTCCTGCTAGCGAGTCTATTTTTGTTTAACTATACAAAGCAGACATCAGAAAATCAATAATTCTTCTCGATATTTCGAATAAAATATTCGATATTATATTTTCAATGTTCGATATTTAAAATAAACACAATATAAATTTATAATTAAATTTTTTCTAGTTTAGAATATTTTGTAAGTGAATTTTATTTTCCCTTAATATTTTATTAATACCCCATTATTTTTCTTCATGTGCCCTATTCCATCAGGACAAATAAATCATGAAACTCCAATATTTTTTAGCTGCTTTAAGTAACTTTTACCCTTCACAGACTTTGGTCGTGTTCTAACATGCATTTACATAAATTCTTTAATATTTTATAAACTGTTACCTTTTCCTTCTCTTGTTCTGTGAGTATTAAATTCTTCAGGACGTCATTCCTCATTCTGTCCAAGAAATTTCAGTTGTCTCTTTCCGATTGTAAGTATACGTTTTCTTTTAGTTTCTTAATTTCTTAAATGTTTCTCCTAGAGCACATGTTCTGTTAATAATATTCTCAGCATTTATCAGCCGAATTATATCTGCGAGCAGTTGATGTCATCCACTAGGAACGTTGATATTGTAGCTATATAGAGATGGTTGGTTAATGTTGATTGATTCGGCCTTGTGTCATACATAACCGAACTCCCTAGAACTTACAAGTTTTACCCAGAATTATGAGAAGATTATCATCAGACAGTTGGTAGCAGGTTGGAATGTGCAAATTTAGTGTGTATAGTGTGGTATAGTAGAAGAATAAAAATATACATTTTTCATGTTAATAATAGAAATTTATTGATAGAAAAGATAACATAAGTTTTAGAAGTTAATGTGTAATTAGAAACATTGTTAAGAAGTTTGTTGCTAGGAATGTCGTTGGATGGAGAAGAAAAAGTAAAAGGAATCAGCACACGAGAAAGAAGAAGAAAGAGGGCAATGTGCCACGCGACCTTACGTCCGGGTCGTGATTGAAGTTTCTCCTGTTACATTTTAATTGTCTCTCCTTCTCTCTCTCTCTTTTTCTCTATCTCTCTCTTGCTTCTCCCATCTGACTGACTGACGCTGAACGAAGCCTTTTATATATCCCTTAGATTTTTTGTTTATTTTTTTTTTGTCTTGTAAATCGCTTCCATTGGTCAGAAAATGAATTTAACATCTACTTGCGAAATCCGGTTTCGACTTCTCTTCGGTTTTACACGTCATATTGAATTTTTGTAAAAGTGAAGAAAGTTGATTTTAGTTCTTAATTTTCTGTCCTCCACATTATTACAAAAGAGTTGAACAAACATTTATAACGAAATTTCTCTATCTCTTGTTACATTGCTTAGTTTCTGGAAGATATCATTCTCTATTCCCATGTGCTTTTCAGTTTTTATGTTACATTTTCTTATCGTCTTTTAATACAGTACTCATTTGTATCTATTTAATTTTGTCGACCCATTCTGTCTTCTTTCTGAGTCTACCATCAACACCGTATAACCGATTCAATGAGTCTGTGTGAATGCATGATAGAATTACGACAACAAGGTATGGTAAACAGCCAAAGTTACTTTGAATATCAAAAGAAGATGTGGAGAGCGATGATCAGCCACATCTTGTGAGAACATGGCACATTAAAGAAGTATTTCGTTCAGCCCCTGCAATCAACTTTCGAAAAATATTTTCAATGAAGAACTTGATATATTTTGTAAGACTAATGCATCACATTTTTTCTCATTCTGTGTCCGGCTAAAGTGAGATTTATAAATATTAACATGGACAAACGTATCGGGATATTGATTTAATAAGTTTACCTTAGTCTGTAACAAGGACACAATAATATGAGAGGCTCGAACTCTCTAGAAAAGAGAATTTGTTTACAAGACGAATTTGCTAATACCCTACTTGCTGTACACCGTCTTCGACGGATTTATACCCGTATCAGAATCTCAGTGAAGAAACCGCCGCTTCATTGTCTTTCACGGAAATAAATGACGTAATAGATTGGACCCAAGTTGAATCAAAATGACTTGACTTTTCACAACTGATAAAGTCGACTTACATCAACACTTAATATTTAAAAACAAATATTCGTATCATCATTCACCTCTTTTTCGGTGACTTCGTCATAGAGTGAGAGGTTTAGTCGGGTCGGAGCTCACACACATCGAGGCCACATCCAGTTTGTTTGCATCTCAACTCTCTAAACTAAAAAACCGACATTCTGTTAAAGCTAACAGTACCTAAATACTTACTACTTGACACCTGACACTGGCGGTGTGTTCTGTCTCATTTCGGACGCTAATCTCTCTGGACCTCTGCTTGTTAAAATAAAATCTGCCCGACATCTGTGTTTTGCATTGAGCGACATCTCCTTGCGATGCCCAAAGTAAAACACAACTTCTTGGAAAAATTTCATCACCACCAAGATATTATTCAACAAACTGTGGGATCTCATAGTAGACCACCTATCGAGAAAAAATCATATTGATATTAGGTTGTCCAAAAAGTTTGACCAGATCCGAAAGCTTGCAGATCAATGGCAGAATGTCTTGGAAAACGATGGTCTTTCTTTTGAGCAATAATGTTTGTTGTTTTTGCGAATAAAACTTCAAGTTTTTGCAAGTCTTTTCTGGTAACATTAGATTACTTGGCGAGTAAAATTTCAATTCTTTGCAAGTGTTTACGAACTTTTGGGACAACCTAATATTTAATATTTATTACTCACGGAAATTGGGTTAATTTAAATATCGATTCTTTATTTATTCTTTTCTCAAATACAATTTATCTGCGGAGCGATTGACGAGAAAGAATTTTACTGTTTCTTCGATTTTCATATTCACAGGCATGCGTTAAGATTGCAATTGAGAAGGAAAACGGAATGAAATACACAGAAACCGTTTTCAGATATGCAAAGATCTCTGAAAAAAGAATGGCACCAAGAATGCACGACCATTCTGCGAGCATACTGTAGAATTTTGGTTAGGAATTGTGAATCGCAGAAGAGTGTTTTTAATTCGCACTATCTCATAACAATCGCCTACAATTTGTTCAGGTAAAGAAACGCTCTATTGGTAGACTTTATTGAAGTCATTGAATATATTGAATTTATTGAAGTCAGAATATTGGTAAACGCTCTATTGGGAAGGAAAACAATCGCATACGATTGCAGCTGTAAGACGCACAGGCGTTCTAATAAAAAAAAACAAAAAAAAATCTGCAGTATTATTGGTTTTCATCTGGCATCGCTGCTTCAGACGCTTTCCCCACCACCGTCATGTAGCTCTATGTTTTTCTATCGATATTTAGTAATTGTTTTGATGAGCTTTTTCTATGGTGGCTAAACATTATACATTTTAGCGCAGTACTATGTTGGCGGAATGGTCTCAAAATTTTTTAACGGAAATGGCTTCATGTAACCGTAAGTTTCATGCTATCAGCTTCTTCTCTCATACTACTGGCTTTTAACATTTTTCTCTTTCTACTTGCATTTCATTCAACAGGGATCTTCAAAAATTTAAATGCTATGTCATCCAATATCTTCTGTCTCCTTAATTTATCTTCATGTTGTCTAACACTCAGTAAGCCCACATGAGACTTAGCGGCTATATTGCCTTTTTAGGGTTAATATGATTACTATATATATATATATATATATATATAGATAAGGAAAAATGCGAGAAGCCGTGAAAGTTTTGTTTAAAGTGTAGATTTATTGTTGTTATTGTTATGAATATTACTTGCTTTTTGTGTTAAGCTTCAATAAAGATATTTGTGTCGCTACACGTGTTTCGAGTTTAAAGTTGATTCTCTTTAGGCGAATAAACTTGTGACTTTACATATCAAGATTTGTTTGTTTTTTTGACAGCCTAAAATATCGTTTATATAATTTAAGTGGTGAGCAGGTCAGAAAGTTCATATACTTTATTTTTTTGTTCACACTCGCACATTAAATCACTCCCGCAACATTACGTTGGCCAGAAATGTTTTTTTACACTGACTGGTGAAATTTGATTTTGTCTTTATACCTCAAAATTGTTTAAAGCAATTTTGAGGTCTATTGTACGCGTTATCTAGTTCTTTTTTTGTTTGTTTTTGAAATACTGTTTTTGCAATGGTTCACGAATATATATATATATATATATATATATATATATATAATCATCCGCAGACAGATCTGTTTTGCTGTATCACAGCTCATCAGTACGATTAGTCATCCGATTGCTTTTTATTGAAACCCGGCCAAACTAGCGTCAGTCGGCGATTCTACCTCTGAGCTATGAGTGATATATATATATATATATATATATATATATATATATATATATATATATATATATCGCACATTCAGTAATGAATTAGACCACTCTGGGTATTGGCGTACGATACATGATACGCTAAAAGTCTGCCTCCTTCTACCGAGCGCCCATAGCTCCGAGTTATAATCGCCGACTGACGCCAATTAGGTCGGGTTTCAGTTCTGGGTTAAAAGCAATCGGATGTCTAACTTTACTGATGAGCTGTGATACAGCGAAACAGATCTGGCTGCGGATGACTATATATATATATATATATATATATATATGTATATATATATACATATTATCCTACGTTTTAGGCAAGGCTCTGAATTTTATGCATTGCACCAAACCTCGGGTGCTTATTATATCATACTGGCTTCATTTTTATTCGAATTATTGAAGTGTGTGGGTGTGGGTGGGTTGTGCTTAAGAAAACTCTTATTTTAATCATTAAAAGGAATAAAAAATGTTTCTCTTTATTCGTCTATACTGGGCGTTTCTCAAATTTTTAGAGAACTAGTTAAAAAGGATTAATATTTTTTCTTCAGTTAAAAGTACAGCGTGTGTGCGAACGTGTGTGTGTGTGTGTATGTTTATGTGTGTGTACATGTGTACGTGTGTACTCGGCTGACAGGCTAAAGTAACTTAAAATGCCAAAAAATACGAAAATGATTGTTTATGGAAAATATGACGTACAAATTGCCTGGTTACAACATTTGGAGGAGGAGATATTTATCTGTTTAGCTTAGAAATATGCGTGTTAATAGAAAACGAATCTGTGGCGAACGTGAATGAACTTAAAAAAGGCAACGGCATTTCCAAATCAAGCGCCGCCATTATACGGATTCGAAATGACTGAACATGAAGGTTTACTTAGGTGATTACATGACATGTCAAATCGTGCTAGATTCCTGAATGTCGCAAATCCTATCGAGATGCTAGTGAGAAGTCATTACTTTGGACTCAATGTCAAGCCTACTGACCATTACCCTTCTTTGAGGTATCGAGATGCATGTCAAAATAAATATGAACAAATATATAAATATAGTCAACCGCGGATAGATCTGTTTCGCAGCTCATTAGTACGGTTAGACAGCCGATTGCTATTAACCCAGGATTGAAACCCGACCGAATTGACGTCAGTCGGCGATTCTACCTCTGGAGTATGGGCGCTCGGTAGAAGGAGGCAGACTTTTTAGCATGTATATTATCATTATACAAGCCCAACAGCCATATATATATATATATATATATATATATATATATATATATATATAGGGATGTTACAGTGGTTCCAACAAGAGAAAAGTGTATATTTTAAAAAGAGAAACCGCAATTATTTTTTAATAGTATCACCCCGAGCAATGCGTTAACGCCACTGATGTGCAGGGGGATACATAAGAGTAAAAAAAAAAATAGATACGTGAGTAAAGAGAAAGTCGAACCAGTTACAGGAAAGGTGTCAGAGAAAAGAACAAGACATGGATAGGAATACAGGTTTGATGATAGTTGCAATAGTGGAGAGAAAGGAAAAGATATACAGGGTGGTGTAGAAAGAACTAGAGTCAAGTGGTTAAGAGATGGGTATTGACATTGCATTTAAATTCCCGGAGATTGTAGCTGTCAAGAAAGCAAAGAATATGGAAGCGAGATTTACATGCAGGAGATGCGAGAAAAGAAGCTGCAGGAGTAGAGTTGTCGTCTAAAAATTATTTGTATATTATTGTTTATTTTATATTCTACTAAACGTGTTTCTGGTCTCGCGACCTTCTTCAGACAGAGAGTACGTGTCAGTCATCGTCTTGTTTGTGTGTGGTAGTAGTTCACCTCTTATACTCGTGATGGAATCTCTTTCTGCTTAAAGGGGTAATAAAATAATTTAATACGGGTCAAATATCGGGCGGAGAAAGGTTTTGTTTTTAATTTATTGTTATTTTTAATTTATATATCAGATGAGTTGTGGTATACATAACACTGGCTAAAATATTTTTTGGTGCCCAAGGTATCTATGCTGATTTGCACTAATTCGGGGATGCTGATTCCGAAAATCATATTAATTTGTTCTCATCAGGTCAAGTTTTTGAGAAATTTGCTATTTTATACATTTTTTACCTTAAAATTAGGTGTTCTGCCTCCCTGTTTTAAACCGATTATCTCCCTTTAAGTTACTCTTAACAAAAAAGTTACTTTCTTCCTAATTTCCTCTTCCGGATGGTCTTTACTTCCGTTTTGCAACCACTTGCGACACAGCACTCCTCTTTCTTCTTTATCCACTCCCATCCCCGGCATCAACGGTAGGTTTTACTTATTTCTTCTTCTGGACAATGTGTTTGTTTACTTTGTCATCTAACGTGACATTTCATGTTCCATTTCTTTAAGTACTTATTCAGTTTTTCGATTTCTTTAACTCCTTCATTTCCCCACCCTCGTTTGTTGTTATTCTTTTCACTTTCTCTTTTGTTGATTTCTGGGTCAAATTAAGGTTTATTCTCTTAATGTTAGGAATTCATTTATAAATCATACAGGAAATAATTAAGCTGCATTATTTTACTTTTGTTGCAGATTTTTGGAACAAAAAATTAAGCATGGCTACATTCTCTCCTAGGCGACGTTGTTTAAACAATCCAAATGTTTTGTTTTGCTATATTTGCAGGGAATAAACGTTGCAATTCAACAGGAAAAGGATAAGTGAATTTGTGAAGTGTGCTTATTTTGCTTACTTCAAAGTAATGGTGGGTGATCAAGATAAGGCATGGGCACCCCATATTAAATGCAAGCAATGTGTTGAGCATCTTCGACAGTGGACAAAAAAGGATAAAAGTCACTCCGCTTTGGTATTCCAATGGTCTGGCGTGAACCGAAAAAACATTTCGATGACTGCTACTTCTGTGCAATCAAAACGAAGGGAATCAACAGGAAGAACAGGAATTCGTTGGTTTATCCAAACCTCAAGTCTGCAATTAGGCCAGTTCCACACTGCAATGAAATTCCTGTTCCAGTGTTTAAAGGCTTGTCCGAATTGGAATTGCTTGGCTCTGGTTTATCCACTGACAGTAGTGAAGCCACTGTTTCAGATGTCGGTTTTCCTCCTCTTTCACTACCACAGTTTTTTTCTCAAGGAGAACTTAATGATCTGACTAGAGATCTCAACCTTTCCAAAGAATCTTCTGAACTTTTAGCTTCAAGACTCAAAGATAAAAATCTACTTCAGCCTGGAACTCTCATAATCTTTTATAGAAAATGCCATATTGAATTCTTGCCATATTTCACTCAGGAGAACGACAAAGTATTTTGCAACGACGTTGCCAGCCTGCTGCGACAGCTTGGTGTCCAACAGTATGATCCTCAAGATTGGCACCTTTTTATAGACAGTTCCAAAAGAAGTTTAGAATGTGTTCTTCTTCACAATGGCAACTTAAATATGATGGAATCAAATTTGTTCTGGAAATATTTCATGCAGACAGCACCAATGGATCATATGCGTCGATTTGAAAATGGTTGGGTTTCTCCTCGGGCTACAAGGTGGCTACACAGAATTTCCTTGCTTCTTGTGTTTGTGGGATAGCAGGGCAAGAACAGAGCACTGGATAAAAAAAGATTGGCCTGTGCGCAGAGAACTGATTCCTGGCTCTCTCAATGTTCTGGCCTCTCCTTTATTAGAGCGTTCCAAAATTGTTTCCTCCTCTTCACATAAAGCTTGGCATCATGAAACAGTTTGTGAAGGCTCTTGAGAAAGATGGCGACTGTTTCAAATACATTTGCATGAAATTTCCAGGACTAACCACAGAGAAATTAAAAGCTGGAATTTTTTATGGGCCCCAGATTCGAAACTTAATGACTGATAGAAATTTCTGTAATGTTAAGATTCCTGCAGAATTGAGTGCCTGGACGACGTTTACAAATGTAGTAAAATTCTTCTTGGGGAAAAATAAAGGCGCCGAACTACTTGTTGCTTGTTAAAACATAACTCATAAGCCTCCATCAACTGGGTGCAAATATGAGCATCAAGTTATATTTTTTGCACAACCATCTTGCCCGTTTTCTAGAAAATCTAGGTGATGTGAGCGACGAGCAAGGGGAGCGCTTCCATCAAGACATCAGCGACATGGAAGTTCGCTATCAAGGTCGTTGGGATGCCACCATGCTTGCAAATTACTGTTGGTCTATCAAGCGCGATGATGCCGGAGTCTCCCGTTCTAGAAAATCAGTAAAAAGTCAATTTATGGATGATCATGTCTATGCTTAACATTTTTTTAAACTTCAAGATTTAATTGTGAATATTTTTGTGCGATTTAATAAATATGTGTCTTAAAGTTACATAAAAATATTGTTTCTTCGATTTGCCTGTCTTTAATGTAGCTTTCGGCTTCCTACAGAGTGGAGTATACCATAGCAGAAAAACCAGACCTGATAGAAAAAAAAGTGACAGCATTTCTGGAATCAGCGCCCTCAAATTAGGTAAAAACATTTGAAACATCTTAGGAAACATGAAAATATTTTTTTATTGGCCAGTGTAATAACTGATGTGTGCTCTTTAATAATTTAATACATAGAGGCCATCACAAAACATGATCTTCATTTACTTTTCTTGCAGGAGTTCAGACTTGGGTGCAGTCTCTCACAAACTTCTGCAAATATTAGCAGTGTATGTGGAGATGGGTCCACAATTGATCGGACAGTACGAAGATGGTTCCAGAGATTCTGTACTGTTGGTAACGGCGTTGAAAAAAGAAGGGTTGAGGTAGACGGTCAAGCAGTTTTGACAACGATCAATTGCAAGCATTTGGTGAGCAAAAGCCATGTCAAAGTGTCAGAGAATTGTCTCAGACGGCTGGAGTCAGCACTGTAACAGTCTCATGCCATTTGCAGAGTACTGGCAAGGTGAAAAAGTTCGATAAATAGGTTCCTCATGATCTCAATGAAAATCAAAATCTTACTCGTGTTGAAATCTGCTCTATATTCTTTCTGTGTAATATCAATGATATCTTTCTTGACCAAATAGTCACTTCTGATGAAAAGTCGATCCTTTATGAAAATTGCAAACGATCAATTCAATGGCTTGATCGTGATGAAAAGCGTAAACGATCGTGATGAGTCTCACCAATATTTTCCAAAGCCAAAGTTGCATCCACAAAAGATTATGGTGATTATGGTCTGCGATTCGTATTATACACACAGCTTTCTGGAAACCAGTCAGAGCATTAATGCACAGCTTTACTGCAATCACCTTGCCGAAATGCATGCACGCCTGCAAAAATGAGACCTGCATTGGAAAATCGACGCAATCCAATTCTGCTCCACGATAATGCGTGGCCACATGTTGTAAGAATAACACTGCAAAGACTCAGGCATAGAATACGAGAGTTTACGAGAGTTTACGAGATTTTACCACATCCTTCATATTCTCCCGATTTTTTAGCCTCTGATTATCATTTTTTAATCACTTAAGCACATTTTTAATTGGTAAACTTTTTAGGTCCAAATCAAAGGTTGCATCAGCTTTCAAAGAGTTCCTTGCATCACAGCCAATAGTTTTTTTTATTAACGGGAAACAAATAATCTCGTCGATCATGGCAGACAAGCATAGATACTCAAGGTTTGTATTTTGACCAATTTCAACATTTGAAAGAGTGTTGAAGGACAGGATTACGAATTTGGTATAATTTTTGTTTGAGGTTTCATTGGTGGTGTCATTGTTTTTTGTCTTTTGGTTTTTATATGCTAATATTTTAACATTGAGGATGAAATAATGTTGAGTAAGGGAGGACCTGGAAATTTTTTTACACATATATCATTCTTCATTTGGGTATTCCGGGATGCATATCCTAAGTGCTCTGATGATTAGTCCAGATTTTATTTTTGTTGTTGTGGGAAGAGACGTTGACTCATTTATCACTGTTGATGACGAGGAAAGGTAGAGAATTTTTTATTTCAAATTCGAGTGTAAATTCAATGGTGGGTTCAAACTTCTTGTGTTTCTTCATTATGTCTTACAGGTCATATAAGACGTCATCGATATATCTTAGGTAAGGCGAATTATTTGGGATGATGTACTGAAATGAACCGGATCCAAAACATTATAGAGAAAAGCAAGCAAAAATCACCGATGGGTGTTTCAATAGATAAGACGTATTTTTACTTGGAGAGAATATTGTTAAAAAAGAAGAAGCAGTTGTTACTGATTAGTTTGTATATTTTTATAATTTTGTGGGCGGGTAGAGGAAGCATTTCTTTGAACATTTTAGGTTGTTTCTCAGAATGCTGCGGCCTTTAGAGGTGGGTATATTGATGCAGTGGATATCGACCCAGAACGACAAATTGGGGAGCCGAGTTCGAATTCCAGCTGAATTCGTTCGATTCACTTACACGCAAATACCCTTGGGAAAGGTATTAATCCGTCTATTCCTTCTAGTTATGGGTTAAATAACAGAACAGATTGTGTTCTCTAACCTTGGTCGGCAACTGGTCTACCGCAGAAAGCAATTGCAATCTACTGCGGGATAATCTTCTACCCAGTCATTCATGTTTCTTTCGAGACATGGTTACCAAAGTGTGTATCACGTATGGCACTTAACTGACTGACTTATATTGGTGTATAATGATTTGATATCTAAGGTCGCCATAACTATAAGTTCCATATTTACGTTTTGTATTTTCTGGATTAATTCAACAAGTTTCATATATGTTGTGTTGATGGTACCTCGGAACGGAGGTAATGGCTCTTTTGTAATGGCTTTAGCTAACTTGGGGGGTGTCTTGTTGATTTCAAGGGTCTTAGGGATATGTCAGGTTTGTATGTCTTGGTTAAACCGAAAAGTGTACGTGTGGTGGAGTGGCATTCCATTAATCTGGTTCGGGATTTGTTTTCAATTTTAATAGCTTCTTTTTTTTCTGTTTTCATTGAACCCTTGTGTGTCTGCCTTTATTGTTTGTTTAATTTGTTTTTGTGCAGGTGAGATTCCAATTCTTTTAAATGTAGACTTTGATGCTTATAACTATTCCACTTTCTTTGTCGGAATTGGTTATGTTTTTCGCTTGTGGATAAGTTTTTTGTGTCCGTATGTATCTTCTGCATCGTGTAGTTTCATCGGTATTTGTGGGGGTGGCTGCTAACATGCCTTATACGAAACTTTTTCATTTTCGGTGTGGTTCAAATTTTGGTTTTTGATTAAGGTTCTGGCAGTGTCATCTTCTTTTTAATCCGGTGGGGAATTTTCAGTATCAGAGAATTTAAAATTGGAGATGTTGAGGAAAAGATTTCGAAAAGATTTCGATCTCTTTCCATATTCTGTCGGCGCACAGGCCGCGAAGCTAGTGTTTGAACCAATTTAACTGTTTGTTATTTTTTGTGCAATATTCTTCATTGCAAGATATCGGATTTAGAAAGGATGTTTCCACTGCGAAACATTTTTCCAATTAATATGACCTGGTCATTGGTGACATTTCTTTCTTTCTTCTTTTAGAGTTTGAGTTCCAGTGAGATGGCAGTGGTGGATGCATTTGTGGAAGATATCGTTTGTTCTATTCAATAATTGAAAAGTGCTGTTTGGAACGATATTTTCCGTAATGCAGTTGTGTAGGAAATTCTTTCTGCTTTGTAGGAAGTAACTGGATAGAAGAATTTTCTTTTTAATATGTGAAATTATAATATTGATACTGTCTTTTCCAAGTGGTTCCGATGTTCAAACAAAATGAGTTAAAAATCAAATGCAGATCAAATATGGACCGGAATCCGAAAAGATGAAAAAATAAATAACTACGGAACACATATCAATATAACGTTTCACTTTTATTAAAACTTCGTCAGAAATTTAGAAAAAATAGAGAGAAACTCGTCTGCATTTTATCTATAACACATAATATCTATCTATCTATCTATCTATCTATCTATCTATCTATATATATATATATATATATATATATATAGAGAGAGAGAGAGAGAGAGAGAGAGGGAGAGAGAGAGAGAAGAATTTAAAAAATCTGTCTTTTTTTACAGAGGAAATTAAAAAAAATAATTACCACTTCTGCGATTTATGCATTACTCTACAGCAATGAATCTTTTGATGACTGACGTGTGTATGCACCACTTATGTATAACACGCTAAAATTTCGCTTCACTGATTCCATGTGCTTATGGCTTAGGAGTTAGCGCTTACGACTGACACTAAATCGGTCGAGTTTTGATCCCATCCAGAAGCAAGCGTATGTCTAGCCAAACTGATAAACTGTGATACTGCGAAACAGGCTTGGATGTGGATGACGAATATATATATATATATATATATATATATATATATAGAGAGAGAGAGAGAGAGAGAGAGAGTAGATAGGATATTGCTGTTACAGATGTTTCATTGATTTTGACAAAGATAAATTTTAATTCAATTTTTTGTTGTTTGTGTATTTTCTTGTACATATGTTTCAAAATATAATAATAATTATAATATTAATAAGATTAAAAAATAATAAGAAGCAGGAAATTTTCCTTGTCTATCAGGTTCAATAAAGCCCACAAATATATATATATATATATATATATATATATGTGTGTGTGTGTGTGTGTGTGTGTGTGTGTGTGTGTGTGTGTGTGTACGTGTATAATGAAAATATACATGCTAAAACGTCTGCCTCCTTCTACCGAGCACCCATAGCGCAGAGCTAGAATCGCTGACTGACGCCAATTCGTTCGGGATTCAATCCTGGGTTAAAAAAGCGATCGGAGTCTAACCGTGTTGATGAGCTGTGATACAGCGAAACAGATCTGTCTGCGGATAACTATAGATAGATAGATAGATAGATAATGCCGTAAACGGAGTCGATAAGCCGAAAAGGTCTATTCAATATAAAATATTAGGCAATAGATCTGTGTAGAGAGCTCTATGGGTATTACCCAAGTCAATATAGTACATAAAGGACATGTTAAAATCATCTTCATACACTCTGTATATCCTTCATATAGAGATTTTCCAAGAACCGTTATCATATGACGCAGTCTCCCGAGAATATGCTTTCCATACAATTTTAAACTTCTTCGTTATATAATCATTCACATGTACCTGTTAGTGTTTGTGTACTTTTAATTTTGTCAAAATTCATATCAGTTTCGACTAAAACAAAAACAAGAATTATCCTCATAAGGGCGATAAGATTTTCGAACTGACATTGGTCACGAGCGTCCTTGAAAGTTCTCTTTTCCTTTTTAAAGTTCTGTTTCCTTACGCTTGAGTGCTATTTTTCATCCCCAAATATGGGATAAATAGTGATACTTATATCCGGAAAAATTATTGTTATTTCAAAATAAAAAAAATAAAGCTGTTAATGCAATCACAACATACAAAAGAAAGAATTAATCCTGCCATCGCCAAAATATAGTTCGGTTTTAAATATTGCCTAATGGATTAATAAGCAGTGAAAGAGAAAGAAATCAATTAATCAATCAGGTTTTTCAACAATTCTTGTGTTTCTAACCGAGATACATAAATAGATTTATCTCTCAGGAGTGCTTCGGTGTCATGGAATGGGCAGAAATTTAGTCTTTGTGAATATTCCGTTTTATCTTCACTGGGTGCTCTTTATTTATTACCTTGTACCTGTTGTGGAGTAATTTTTGCACTGAAGGTTATAATCGTGCTATTTCGGTTGCTAATCGACTTAACGCACCCAAAAATGTTAAGAACTTGGTAATTTTCCATTGAAAGCTGACTCCTTAGTATTCGGATAATAGCTGACTAATATCAACTGCCTAGTAGTTCTACTGAACTCCAATAAAATTTTAAAGAACTCCTATGAACTTCCCAAGAACTTCTAGAGAACTTCTCCCATTAATTTCCTGTTAACTCTTATTAATATCGGAGGGAGAGTCCATTATCTAAGGAATAGGTGTGCTTCCCCATAACAGTATCAAGCTAAGGTAATTTTAATAAATACGGACTCCTTGTCTTTCAGTAATGGTTAACGAAATAGTTCACTATTTATGTTGCCTGACGCGTCAAACGCTCACTTAGAACTCCGTTTCTGTGGCCGTGTGCTAAACTATGTCGAGCTTATTAAATAACGGTCGCTTTGGATTCATTTAATTTCTATTTGTCTCTTTCTTTCGTATTGTGATTCACTCTTTGTCTTGATTTGGCGAAGATGTCAAAAATGATTTGATGCATAAATCCAGATTGATTCGAATTTTGCAGGAAGGGAGCCTAATTGTAAAACAACAACAAAAAAATACGCATATTATGGAGTGGATTTCAAATTCGTAAAAGCATTAGTCTAATAAAAATTCCGTAAAATTAATATAAAAAAATAATGTCAAAAATTTAAAAAAATGTGAAAATAATGGTGTTGAGTTTAATTCGAAATATTTTTGATTTCATCCTAAAAGCGATAAAATAAAACATTGTGTAGAATGCAACGAAGGAAAGAGATTTGCAAGTGCTAGTTGCATTAAGTCAGGAAGAGGGTGGAATTTGGCAGAGGTAATATTAAAGATAATGCAAATGCAGTTTCACGTTATTACATTAACCACCAGTTCTTTAAAGAAATTATTGTCTATAAACGATACACATGTTGAGATATTTACTAAATTTAACTTATTCGAGGCGATTAAAACTGGATTGTAAGATTGCTTTGCGTCAGTCCGTCAATTCATAAAACTTGTTTGATTTTAAAGTCATTATTCAATGAAATGGATTTGATTTGGGTTTTTAATTGCAAACTGAAACACAACAGATTGTGTTGAAAAATTTCGGAATATTCTACTTCTCCAGTACATTAATGAGATAACGAATTATAATACTGATTTTCGACGGCGCCCCACTATATATATATATATATATATATATATATATATAGAGAGAGAGAGAGAGAGAGAAAGAGAGAGAGATCAGGTTATCCCATAAGTTCTGTTCAATTTTTGGATAAAGAAAACAAGTCACCAAAGCGTAGAATTTAATCAAAATTTAATCATCAATGCACATTCCATGATTTTCTATGACTTTCTTAAAAAGTAAAACTGTTTGGGTTTTGAAATGAGGAACTCTGCAATGTTAGTTTCGATTTCCTTCTGGCTTGTGATTTCCTTCAATTGATTTTGTAAACTATGAAACAAATGGTAGTCTGAAAGAACAAAGTCAGGAGAGTAAGGTGGATGAAGAATCTTTTCCCACTAAGCTCTTCGATCTTCTGTGCTGTGATTTTTACAGAGTGAAGTTGTGCATTGTCCTGATGAAACATCGCTCCCCTTCGATTCACTAAAGTGGGTCTTTTTTTCTTCAAAGCTTAGTTCAAACGCTCTAACTGCAGACAGTAGACTTGAGCGTTGATTGTTGCATTAGGCGGTAACAGTTCAAAATGAATTACTCCTTTGTAATCCCACCAGATAAAGAGAAGAAAATTTTTTCTCATAAAATTTTTTTCTCGGTTGTAATTGAGCTTTTTTTCCTTTACCAAGCCACTGCTTACGGCGTTTAACATTACGATAGAAGATCCATTTTCATTACCAGTTACAAGTCTATCCAAAAAGGGTGAAATGAGTTCGTGAGAATAGACCGAAGAGCAGATGTCAACTCGGGATATGCGGTTGCTTTCAGACAATTCATGAGGTACCCATTTTCCAAGTTTAGGAGCCTTTCCAAGTTGCCGAAGATGACGGTGAACAGTTGTATGGTTTGAACTAAGCTTTATTGCCAAATCTTCAACTGATAATGCAGGATTTTCTTCAAGTGCTGCCTCAAGAAGCTTTTCATCGAACTCAATTGGATGACCTGTTCGATTTCCATTTTCAATGCTGAAATCTCTACTTCAAAATTTTGTGAACCATCGTCTGCAAGTTCTTCCATTCAAGCACTCATTTCCATAATCTGAGTGAATGTTTCAAGCCACTTCTGTTGCAGAGTTTGCTTTTTTTGTATTCATAAAGCATTACGTGCCTTAAATGCTCAATGGATACCTCATGTTAGAATGGTTTTAATGAAAGTATTTCTTATTTTTAGTAATCTGTAAAATAAAATTTAGTTAGTTTATATCTATTTAAATACATAAAAATGTTTTTTTAATTTCATTTCTCATTCTAAAATACTATTAAAGTTTATTTAAATTTAATGAATTTAAATTCTGATACAACTTATGGGATGACCTGATATGTATATATATATATATATATATATATATATATATATATATATATATATATATCCGAGTGAGTATAGAATGAGGAGAGAAAAAAGAAAAAAAATTTCCGTCCAAAACATTAATTTAAAACAGTGCTCAATATATGATGTATAGAGCTGTGAATATTTATTATAAATTATGTTTTAGAGCATGTACATAATTTCTTCTATATATGTCCTCTTCTCTACAATCATTTGGTTGTTTCAGTATTTGGACTTAAACACTTCATCGGGAGAAGTAAATGTTTGGAATCATTCTCTGTTTATATTTGGTTCGTTGTTGTGGGGGCTGGTTGGGGTTATTGGTAATGAAGTGAATGTATTTCTCGTTTTGACCGTTATAGACTTTTGAAGAATCTGGTATGTAAGTGTGAAATTGTTGATTAATGGTATTATCAGTTGGAATGTACGTTTTATCGGTCGGGTATATCTTTTGGTTATATCTTTTGTTACTAAAAATTAAACAGACAGCCTGACAGGCTGTCTGTTTAATTTTTAGTTACATTCTCCCTTTTTTTTGCGAACCCAGACGATGTCAATTTTTTTTCTTTTCTTATTTATTTGATTTTATTCTATCTTTTTCTTTTTCTTTTTCGTTTTCTTTTTCTTTTTCTTTCCCTTTATTTTTATTTATATTTTATTTTATTTTATTATTTATTTTTTAATTTCTTTGCAATCTATTTAAAAAGGAAAAGTAGACTAATTTTTCTCCAGTTTCTGAAAGGTTTTTTCTGTTGCTGAGGTGATGTGTCGTCCCCCGTGGGGATCTTCATATCGAAATGGCCATTCAACATCTTTGAATTAATCCTTTTTTAATATATATTTGCTCTGTAATATTTTATTACATGGAGCTCTCTTCCTGTATCATTTTTTAATATTAAAATAAATTTTTAATATTAATTAGGATCGGGTTTTTTTGAATTTACCTTCCTGCTTTTTTCCCTTGGATTGAAGTATCTGAATTAATATATATATATATATATATATATATTTGTGTGTGTGTGTGTGTGTGTGTGTGTGTGTGTGTGTGTGTGTGTGTGTGTTATGGTACCCTATGTACATTGCAATAAACTCTTCTTCTTTCATCATTACTCTACTTACGAGACTTCTTAGAAGGCAGTCGAGACGCAGAGTAACTTGACCCTTCGGACGGACACTTGTATCTGCTAATAACCCTCTTATATTGCATATATGTTCTGTTATTCCAATAAACTACATTCTTCGTTTCGTGTCGTCCTTCTTGGCCCTAACAGACCACAACAATATATAAGTATAAAACTGGACATTGGGGTCAATACCAAGAAGCGAGAGTCTATTTTAAGCTTAAACTCAATCGTATGTACTGACGATTATTTTTAAGCCTAAAACAAACTGTCGCCGCTGGTTGTTGAATTCAATTTCTATTTTTATATTTACACACGCTCTGTTCCTGTTATCTCGGCCACGATGAACCTACCGAGCCAAGCAAATTATGAAAGTAGATGTATCTACATTATTTACACTGTTCAGATTGTTGTCCTCACCTTTATTGTTATGTTTACAACTTTTCGGTCGTTGCACGCTCCGGCTTTCTTCAGCAGTTATTTTTTTACCACTGCTGTAGCCAGGTATCGAACACACAACTGTTTAGGCCAAATCACTAGAACTCAAGGTTACATAACCCAGTGAAGATAGGCGTTTGGTTAGTGACTTGATTCAAAGAGCTATGAATTCAATATCTTCCTACAACAATGGTAAAGAAATAATCCAGATGGTTGAGTTAAAGGGAGATAACAACAAGACATCCGGAAGTGGCATCTTACATAGAATGATATATCCCAGTGATCGAAATAAAGGGTTCAGGTCAAAATTCCTCGTACCTGAAGAAGGCTGAAGCGTACAACGGCCGAAACGTAGCAAACGTTGTAATAAAGAGGAAGACAGCAGTCCGAACAGTGTAAATAATGTAAATAGTACCTCATCTCAGAAGTATAGACGAATTATCAAGTACATATATGTATGTATGTATGTATGTATGTTTGTATGTACTCATACATGTATGTACTCATGTATGTATGTATGTATGTATGTATGTATGTACTCATGTATGTATGTGTGTGCGTGTGTGTGTGTATGGAATTTATTAGCAAGGTTAAATAAAATGTTTTTATAAGTATAATTAAATGTTAACATGACAAATAAAAAATGCTATATTTTCATAAATTTAAAATGCATTTTTAAAATTATTCATATAAACCCCAAACAATAAAATTACAAACGTTTTAATATGGACAAGATGACTGCTGCGGTCACAGTTTTCATTTACTACAAGAAAATCTAACACCACCAACATGATCATCACTAATGATGCAACAAATCTTCATAGGGTGCGTGTTCCTTTCAGTCGTCGGGGGGTCACCAATGAAGTTATAGGGGGATGGTTAATGATTTTTTGGTCCGGCCTGAATGTGCGTTGTGGTCTAGTGGACATCGTATCGACTCGGAACGAGAAATCGGAGAGCCTTGTTCGAATTCCATTTGAATTTCGTTGCAATCATATACGCGCAAATACCCTTGGGAAAGGTATTAATCCGTCTATTCCTTCCACTTATGGGTTAAATAACAAGACAGATTGGGTTCTATAGCCTTGGTTGGCAACCAGTATACCACAGAAAGCAACGGCAACCTACTGCGGGATAATCTTCTCTTTCGAGACATGATCGTCCAAGCGTGTATTACGTACTGGCACTTAACTGACTGACTGACTTGTGTCAGACTTAACCGAACCCCCGACAGCTTACAAGTTTTATGCAGAATTATCATCATCAGAATTATCAGGTTTTTATCAGAAGGTTGGTTGCAGGTTGAAATGTGTGCAATAGTGTTGAATAGTGTAAGAATAAAATATACATTTTTCATTTTAAAATAGAAATTTATTAAAGGAACAAGAATTCGTAGAAATTAATGTTCAGTTAGAAAGTTAGAGGCATCAAGATTTGCAGAAAATGTTCTAAGTAATAATTGTTGAAAGAATATATGCGTACGTACGTATGTATGTGTTTGTGTTATGGTGAACTCACCTGTCTAGGGATAGTGCACTCTCCCTCCTAATATAAGTAACAATGTAGCGAGTAGTCAAGTGATAGATACGAGTCAGCGACCTGGTAAGTTCACTCTGCGTTACTTCGTGATAATACAAAGTTCCTATTAAGGGACCGACATTTGTACTTACATTCAACGCACGGTCTTCTATGTTGTACCCCACAACAGTTTGTTTGGTAGGAATGTCATTTGATAGAGAAAAAGTAAAAAAAATATCAGTACATGAGAAAGAGAACAAAGTTTAACCTGACCTTATCTCCGAGTCGATTTGAAGCTGCAGTTACATTTTACTTTTTTCGTCTCCCATCTGACTGATTGACGCTGACCGGGGCTTTTTATAGTATTTAGATTTTTCGCACTTGACCATGAAGTTCTCTTTGGTCTTGCAAGTCATTCCCACTGGTCAGCAAATCAGTTTAACATCTACTTGCGAAATCTGGTTTCGACTTTTTCTTTAAGCACATGGTCAATTCTTTTTCAGGATTTCACACTTCTTGTAAATTTTTGTAAAAGTGAAGAAGAAGGTTGATTTGATTCTTAATTTCTATTCCCACTACAATCTTACCCTCATGATTAACCTTATACTTTAGAGATACTAGCTAAAAAGAATCGGATATCATCAAATATTACAAAACTAGGCACAATAAATCAAAACGACTTTTTTTGATAACGCAAAGCCCTGTATCACATAAACTGTAAAAATACGACAAAAGCCAGATAAATTTAAAAAACAACAACAACAAGCAAACCGAAAATAATAAATTGTCATCAAATTTAGAAATAAGCATTCTTAATATATTTCATTATTGAAAAAGGGTCACCAGAAATACCATGTGATGACGCAATGAATGATAAAAGCAACCTAGTATAAAAAACAAAAACGAAAATACTCTTCTTCTTCTTCTTCTATGTGCCCTGTCCCTTCAGGACGTAGGCGATCATGGATCTCCACGTCTCCCTATCCCTTGTGGCTCTCAGTATTATCGGATAAATTATATTGCAAAATATACAGGAAACCAGAAAATGGGTTCGAAATATAAAAATAAATAAAATAATCCTTAAAAAAACATTTGTTTTTGTAAACAAAACTTGTATATATGAAAAATTGTTGGGCAAGTATACATACATATATATAAAATGAATTGTTTGAACATTATTTTTTTTATCAATACTCGTATTTAAGTAGATATTCTGTTTTTAATTAAACAGTATTATATATTTAAATCTACTGGCCTGATTATTTACGATAGATTTTTATTACGAAAATGTGTGTCATTCGGCAGGATTCGAACCTGCGACTCCTATCTACATAGGGGAAGCTACCATTCTGATCTGGCAACGTCTTAGACCGCTCGATAACGAATGACCTCCAGACTAAACGAGGTTTTAGTCTAGCTTATATAACATGCCAAATGACACACATTTTCGTTTTTTTAAGGATTATTTTATTTATTTTTGTATTTCGAACCCATTTTCTGGTTTCCTATATATTTTGCAATATAATTTATCCGATAACTGAGTATTTTCGTTTTTGTTTTTTATACTAGGTTGCTTTTATCATTCATTGCGTCATCACATGGTATTTCTGGTGACCCTTTTTCAATAATGAAATATATTAAGAATGCTTATCGATAAAAAAAAAAAATAATGTTCAAACAATTTATTTCAAACTGTCGGTTGTTTATAACCAAGTTTCGTTAAAATTCGTTAATATATATATATATATATATATATATATATATATTGTCATCCGCAGACAGATCTGTTTCGCCGTATCACAGCTCATCAGTACGGTTAGACTCCGATTGCTTTTATACCCAGGACTGAAACCCGAAGGAAATGGCGTCAGTCGGCGACTATGTATATTTTGGTAGCAACCATTCTTTTAAGCATGCTTCGTTGATAACGAGAGATAAAGAAGATTTTATTTGTTTTTTTATTAATTTTTCGAGTATTCGAATATTTTCTTTTTGCTAGTGATAAGGAATGTAAAAATGTTTACGTTTTCCTCATGTTCTGACTGTAACCTAGTTTATTTTTTGTGTAAAATAAAACGTTCTTTCAAAGCTCTTACATACTGCACGGGACTGGAAATTTCGTGGGAATTTTTTCTATTTAAAAAAAATACTCAATACTCTATTTCTACTATTCAGTAATGTAAGGTTGATGGTAGGGAGGAATTGTTTGATATATAATATTTCTCTAATAGCGAAGAGCTTTTGATATGTTGATTTATAGATATTACATAACATTTATATTTATATATATTTGATTTATATATATATATTATAGATATTGTAGATATATTCTGATATATAGTATACTTGTATTTTTGACTAGAATTTTCCTTAATGGCTTTTGTAAATTATGACATTCTGGTTTGATATGTGGCATGTAATGTGTCTCCCCCAAAAGGTAGTAGTGTGTCTAATATAGGCAATTGATTTGTGACAGTGAACACAGTCTTGTACTGGGTATTGTAATTTATACAATATATTAGTCAATGCTAGTTTAGATTTAAATATATGAATGCGTGTGTGCATTAATTTAGGAATTCAAGATTGAGAAAAAACTTGTTAGTGTCAGGATTTGATGCGATACAATGATAATTATCCGTTTATCGAATTTTGATAAAGCAAAATCTAATAAGAGCCACTTCCGAAAGGTAAGTAGTAAAATTGATTTGAGATGGTCCCTAAAGTAGAGGTTATTGGACGGATTTGCCTGTAGACAATATCTCTATGTAACAATTTTAGTCACATGACATGATTGATTTTATTTAAAGAAAAGGCTTTCAAAATTAAAAGGCAAACAATTGTTTGTCTATGACGGCGTGCATAAAATCGAATGACAAACAGAGAATAAATCCAAAGGGATTGAATATAAAAGGTGTAGTGATTATTGGGGATTTTAAAAAAACGACGAGAAGGAAACTAGAGGTTGTTCGTTTGCCAATTATCATAACGAGATAAGAATGTATTGATTGCCATAAAATAGGCGTCTCTTCATCAAATCTCAAGGATTTTTAAGTGCTTAGGTGAGCAAAGCATTCATTTCATTTCATATGGAATAAATTTTAAAAAGAAAGATTTAAGAAAATGACAATAGTTTAAAATGTTCAGAGTTAAAATTCTTAAAAGATAAACAAATGAAAAAAGGTGGACAATTAATAATATTTGAGAGAGAAAATTTAAAGGATAAAAAAGTAAAGAAGGTGGAGAAGGAATTATATGGACAATTAATAGAATTTGTAGCAGAAATTCTTAAAGGATAAACAAATAAATAAGGTGGACAGTTAACATTTTGGAGAGAAATTCTTAAATATTAAACGAATAATAAAGATAGACAATTAATAATATTTGTAGCAGAAATTCTCAAAGGATAAACAAACAAAAAAGGTGTACAATTAATAATATTTTGGAGAGAAATTCTTAAATATTAAACGAATAAGGAAGATAGACAATTAATAATATTTGTAGCAGATCTTCTTTAAGGATAAACAAATAAATAAGGTGGACAATTAATAATATTTTGGAGAGAAATGTTTAAATATTAAACGAATAAAGATGATGGATAATTAATAATATTTGCAGCAGAAATTCTTAAAGGATGAACAAATAAAAATTGGACAATTAATAATATTTTAGAGAGAAATTCTTAAATATTAAACTAATAACGAAGATGGAAAATTAATAATATTTGTATCAGTTATTCTTAAAGGAAAAACAAATAAAAAAGTTGGACAATTAGTAATGTTTTGGAGAGAAATACTTAAATATTAACCGAATAACGAAGATGGAAAATTAATATTTGTAGCAGAAATTCTTAAATATTAAACGAATAAAAAAGAGGAACAGTTCTTAATGTTTGGAGAAAAAAATTATAAAGGATTAAAAAATAACAAATATGGACAGTTAATAATATATGGGGGAGAAATTCTTAATGGATAAATAAATAAAGAAGGTGGCAAATTAATAATATTTATGGGAGAACCAAAGTAGATTCCCACTTTGTTACATTATTTCTGTGTTGAGGTGCAACGATAGATGAACACAATATCCGAAACAATAATACGGAGTGCCAAAGAAAATCATTAGTGTCAAAATTGCAATATGAGCTCCGGTAAAAAATTATGGACAAAACAATTCACATCAAAAATACTAGAGAAAACATTAACATAAAAAAATTGCTATATAAACTATGGTAAAAAGGGTTACTGGACATGAGGTTGATAAGTCCAAAAAATATAGTTGTTATTGGCCCACTTACTTAGGTTAGTGCCTGTGACCTGACCCAAAAGGTTGTGAGTTCAATACCAGGCTACAGCAGTAGTGAACAAGTAAGTTATGGACTTAGAGGGAGATAACTCATGACTACCAAAAGAGGCACTACTACGATCTGTAAATACTACCTCATCTCAGAAATATAGACAAATAGAATGATCTATTATTAAACGTCGCACAAATGGCAACAAAGATGAGGACAATTGTCCACATAATGTAAATACTGTAAATACTTCCTCATCTCAGAAATATAGAAAAATAGAATGATCTATTATTAAAAGTCGTACAAATGGCAACAAAGTTGAGGACAATAGTCCGAATAATGTAAATACTGTAAATACTACCTCATCTCAGAAATATAGACAAATAGAATGATCTATTATTAAAAGTCGTACAAATGGCAACAAAGTTGAGGACAATAGTCCGAATAATGTAAATACTGTAAATACTACCTCATCTCAGAAATATAGACAAATAGAATGATCTATTATTAAACGTCGCACAAATGGCAACAAAGATGAGGACAATTGTTCACATAATGTAAATACTGTAAATACTACCTCATCTCAAAAATATAAACAAATAGAATGATCTATTATTAAACGTCGTACAAATGGCAACAAAGATGAGGACAATTGTCCACATAATGTAAATACTGTAAGAAATTTATAATTCATATGATGTTTGACGTTTTTAACATTCTGTTGGTACCTGTTCTCATTACGGGCCGGCATTTCGAAAAGTGATCATTTTTTACCAGAATTATTAATGAAAAATATAAAACTTAGAAATAAGATGTGAAGATAACTTGAATATATGGATTCAACTATGAAAAAATTGGTGGAAATATTTAACGTAATAAGTTAAAAATTCTAAGACAAAAGAATGCATCTTGAATGGAGATACTTTCTTGGCTGGAAGGAAAAGAAAACCCACTCGACAAGATCAAAATTTACGACTTTTCACTCGGGATGAGAAAAACTAAATAAGCTGTATTCATAAGTGGATTTGAAAGGAAAAATATTTTTTACTTGATAGATTATCATTTGCTCTTATAGAAGATTTTCCTCCGAGTTTTCCGCTTTGACATGCGAATCAAAACTTCTTTTTTTTTATTATTCTTTGTTTTCCATTCATTTTTCTAAGATTTCTCTCCTAAAAAGACTTGACAAGGGGCAAAATACTTTTATTTCTTAATAGGATTATAGTGTTAACACCGTACAAGCTGCAAAAAGAGGAAAATCTCAGGGATTAGTCTTTCTGCTTCAATCTGAGACATTTGCGTATCTGCAAAGATCAGGCAGTGAAGTGCCAAACGTAATACACGCTATGTGCGATCATGTCTCGAAAGAGACATGATTGACTGGGCAGAAGATTATCCCGCAGTAGGTTGCTATTGCTTTCTTTGCTAGACTAGTTGCCAGCCAAGGCTATAGAACCCAATCTGTGGTATTATTTGACTCATAGCTAGAGGGGGAATATTACAATTAGTAGGGGATCACTTTATTACATTATAACAATATAAAACTGATCTCCAACTTTATGCCCAGTAGTAGGCTTAATCATGTTTTCAACTATTATATTCAGCCAGTCAGTTAAGTGCAACATGTGAGACAGGCTTTGGGCGATCATGTCTCGAAAGAGACATGACTTACTGGGCAGAACATTATCCCGCAATAGGATGCCATTAGTTTCTGAGGTAGACTGGTTGCCAGCCAGGGCTATAGAACCAAATCTGTCATGTTATTTAATCAATAACTGGAGGGAATAGATGGATTAATACCTTTTCCTATGGCATTTGTGCATAAGTGAATTCAACTGGAATTCGAACTCGGCTCCTCGATGTGTTGTTCATAATCGTTTTCCACTGAATCACAACGCACATGCCGTGTGCAAAGATAAATACTTCAAAATGGCGTTAAAAATTTTTTTATGAAAAATGTTTTTTTCACTTTGAATTATGATTGAAAATATTATCCTCTATGTATTTCACGTCGAAACGTCTTTTTTTATGGACCTTGTCCCTTCAGAACTTGGAAAATCATGTTGTTGTTTTTACAGCGTCCTCTCTCTTTTAGTCTTAAGACATGTTTGACTTTTTTACCATTCTGCGTTGCCTTCACAAGAATTCATTAGGTAGATTAATCGTTCTTTTGCTTTGATTCTTCACTCTGCTTTTTGAGTGTTAAATTCTCCAGATCATCTTTCCTTGTTATGTGCCTCAGGTATTTCAATTTTCTTTCTGTATTCAGTTATTATCTTAATTAATTAATAAATATTCAGTCTAAGATATTCTCAGTATCAACCTTTGGTCAGTGACTTCAACTTTTATTTTTCACTATGAGAAAACTGTCCT